>VSMD01014170.1:0-74547 GCA_008750895.1 Mirza zaza
CTATTATTGATGTTCGCAATTAGATGCAAACACTTCAAATACAGCAGCATTTTCAAAACTAATGTCATCTTCTCCATACCTTATATCATTAAATTTTACTACTGTTTCCTCAAAAATATTCAAATCTCAAACATGGGAGTCATCAATATGCATTTCTCTTTCTCATTCCTACAATCTCATTGGCATTATTTCTTAAATATCATTCATAGCTTCTTTCTGCATCCACTCTAGCCCGAGATATCATGTTAAGAAAGTGACATTTCGATATTTCAATAGTATCTAGAATCTTTCTTTATATAATCTATTTTCCACAATGTAACAAGAATGTTCTGCTTGAAACACAATCTGATTATCTTACACTTCTGCCTAAAGTCCTATAATGGTTTTCCACTGTTCTTAGGAGAAAGTCCAAAGTTTGTAGCAGGGTTTAATAGGATTTGTCTTTGGTCATCTTTGGTCATCCAAGTAGGATTTGTCTTTGGTCATCATTCTACCACTCTCTTATTTGTTCTTAATATCTATTCATATTCAACTCCTTTAATGTCTTAATCATTTCTGAGCCTGTTCTCAATTCCATGTCTTGGGGCCATCTAAAACCTCTACCTTTAGCAGTCATTCTCATCCACCTTTCCTTCCTTCCCTGCTCAACTTAGATGTCAATTAGGACATCTAAGATGTCACTTGTTTCTAACTCTGACAACTTTAAATTCCTATACCACATATTAATTTAGTAACCTGTACTCACACTCTGGAATGATTTTTTTACTAAATCACGTCTCCGCTGCACTAGACTGTTGAATCACATTAGTAATAATGACTTCTGAGGGAAACAGGATTCAACTGTCTCATTCTATGTCAAACTCTGAGAGGGGGTGCCTCAATGGTTGCTATATCTCCTTTAATACAAAAGTGGGTAGGCATATGTATGGTGACTGGACAGTGATGAGTTTCATTACCAACAATCTAACTATATCCAGAATGAAAAGATCTTACTGACCTTTACACCTTGGAACCAAGTCTGGAGTGATGATCTTTGACTTTTTACTTAATTCTTCTTATTTACAGTGAGTCATATGTAGGAAACACCATTCCTTTCCAACATCTAGACCTGTGTTGGAGCCACCCAATGTATTGTTTTCATGTGTAACTGAATTTAAGTTATGCTCAGGTGTTTTGTGTTTTTCATTTCCATGATACATGTCAGTATTTATGTAAGTAGGAGGAATAAATAATTGCATGCAGGAAGGAATAAATA
The DNA here is from genome assembly GCA_008750895.1 of Mirza zaza. Lineage (NCBI taxonomy): Eukaryota > Metazoa > Chordata > Mammalia > Primates > Cheirogaleidae > Mirza > Mirza zaza. The sequence continues at coordinate 1,256 of VSMD01014170.1, forward strand.
ATTGCATGTGTGTGTTTACTAATATTTGAGAATCAGGTGAACAGATACTGGCAAAGACAAATTAAAAAATGAGCATGAGAAGTTGAAGGAAGTGTGGATCATGGAGTATCATGGAATAAAGAAGAAAATAGAGTCTTAAGAAGCAAAAACTGGAGTGGACAACCATGCCAGCTGCTGAAGGGTGTTAATGGTGATGTGCCCATTAGATTTAGTGGTATGGAAATCAGGGCTTTAGTGTGAATATCTCTCCTGAAAAAGTGAAGATAAAGGCCAGATGGGAATGTGAAGTTTTGAGCTGAAGATGAGAAAGTCAAAACATCCCGCAGAGACAGCATGTTCAATAAACTCGGGAGATTGAGAGGGATTTGGGTTAAGGTTAAAAGAAAAAGTGTGTGTTTAATAATTGTTAAATTAATTATTATCACATCTGTAGCATGTGCCCCACAGGGCTATACTCTTATAAACACATCTCTAACAATATGCTAGAAGCTGGATTTATACAGATGAAAAGATATGTATTTCAGCCTGATGAAGTGTGATAGAACATTTTATGTGTCAATCTGGGTAGGCTACTGTAGCCAGTTATTCAATGAAACCATGATGCAGGTTTTCTGTGGAAGTACCCTGTAGATGTGATTAAAATCCATAATAAGTTAACTTTAAGTATGGGAGACTATACTAGATAATCTGGGTGAACCTGGTTTAATCACGTAAAACACCTTAAGAGCAGATCTGAGGCTTTCCAGAAGAAGAAAAAATTCTGCCTACGGACAACAGCTTCAGCTTGTGCTGAGAGTTTAGCTTGTCTTTCCAGACAGCCTGCTGTGCGAGTCTCAGTTTGTCTAGCCAGCTCCTGTAAGCATGTAAGTGAATTCCTTGCAATAAACCTTTCATCACATATGTCCTAGTGCTTCTGTTGCTCTGGTTGAACACTGACTGATACAAAAAGCAGAAAGCCAAGGAAACCACAAATGGCCACAAGTAGCTGCACAATGATGATACAGAGCAGGAAGCAATGATGTCTATGCAAGGCCAGAGATGGAGACTCAACAAATGTTATAGAGACTTTACAAATTGCACTAGTTCTTGAAGGATTAATGATAAATAATGGTATAATCACAAAACAAAGTAAAGATAGCCAAAAGCAGTGAGGAAAGGCACAAGAAAAAAATTGTGGAGACATGGATTCCCAAGTTAGATTTTAAGAACAACAAGTAGTTGGCTTATATGTATGGCCAAAGGGCAGATTAGAAGGAATTAAAGCGACAGATGGTGAATTTAGAAATAGTAAAACCACATGTCATAAAATTTATTAAATGTCATGTTTAGGTGTTCAGAAAAGGTATGAGCAACAATGAAGGCCATAATACTGTGTACAAATACAATCAAAACTTGTGTTTTATAAAAATCTATTTTTCTGCTCTGTTGGTGATGAATTAGAATGAAGCACATATGAAGACATAAGATCAATTGGAGTCCAATTCAATGGTAAATGTGAGCAATGTTGAAAACCTGTCACAGGACAGTGCTAGTGTGGGTGGAAAGAAAGGAAGTAATTACAGGTATACCCAAGAAAACTTAGTTTCCAACCTAATATAGGGATTAAGGGGATTTCCCAAGTCTAGAAAAGGCACTCCATTTATAACTATACTAATAGGACCTAGCAGTAAATGAAGATACCCAGGCCAAGAAGGGAAATGTGGTATCTGAGGTTAGAAGAAATGCAACATGAGTTCAATATGAAATATCTTTGGCCTGAGATGCATGTGACTGATGAATATACTAGTTTGTACCTCAGGAGAGAGGTTGTTAGGATTTCACTCAGTTTTGGATAACAGAAAACTTCACTTGAGTATCCTAAACATAGGTTTACTTGTGCCTGATTATACAAAGTCTTGAGGTTGGTAGTCCAAGGTTGATAGGGCATTCATTACTGTCTCTAAGGATCCAGGCTTCTTCAATCTTCCTGTTGAACCAGCTGGAAGAATAGAGTATTTTTCCTCACAGTCATGGAATGGATGCTATAAATTCAGGGATTGTATTTTTTCAAGGAAAGGAGAAGGGGGAAGAATGAAGGGCAAAAATCAAAATACCTTTTTCCTCTTGGTTTTGTGTGTGTTTGTGTGTGTGTGTGTGTGTGTGTGTGTGTGTAGGAACTCCTTCCTCAGGGTTTTCATACTATACGTTATTATCCAAAATCATACTGCACAGTTCTTCTTTAGCTATAAGAGAGATCATGATATTAAATACTTTAGCTTTCCAGTATTCGAAATTTTTTTAAAAAGCAAAAAAAGCATGACTTGGTATGGGTTCCGAGTGAGTAAATCATTAATATCTGTCATGCAGATTACTCTTAGAAACACAAGAGTAGGTAAGATTAACTATATTGGTAGTAAATGAAATTGTGATTATGAAATAAGAAGACCAGAGAGGTTAAACTAATATATTTTGCAATGAACAAGGAGTACACAAAGTGAAATGGGAAGAAGTCATCAAAAATAGAGAACGAGAATCAGAATACAGAGATGTTCTATAAGCAAAAAAAGGAAAGGGGTTCACAAGAGGAATGTCCAGGAAATTCAGATATAAAAAATTCTGAAACACAAACATCATATTTTTTAATTAGGGGTGGTGTATGACTTTTGTCAAAGCAATTTTTGTTGGAGTTTTTTTAATGCAGTAGTATTTTTTTTTTGAGTGATTATTACAGTCACTGGGAATACAACAGGGAAGAAGACAAACTTGGTACCTGCCTGGCCTCATAAAATGTGTATTAAAGATAGAACAACAGATACACATTTAAAAAAAGATTAGAAGGGTAATAAAGGCAATAAATGAATTAAATAAACAAACAAAATAGAAAATTAGAGAAGGGAAAAATATCTAGGTCGGTTTCTCACAGAAGATTTCCCTGATGAGAGGAACTAAAAATGCGAAATATGGTGGAGAATAGGGTCTTTCAGCTAAGGAAGTGGCAGGAAAGTTCCATTAGGTAGGAAAAGCATGATGTGCTTGAGAACCCAAAGATAGTCCAATGTGACTGAGTGAAGTGGAGACAGAGAGAAGAGGAGGCAAGGTTAAAGAGATAGGCTGAATTTCTTAGGTCATGAAAAGGAGTTTGAATTTTATTCCAAGTGAAATGTAAAGGGATTTTTAATTTTATTTTTATTAATTAAGAAGAAATAATTATGGCTCACACCTGTAATCCTAGCACTTTGGGAGGCCAACGTGGGCAGATAGCTCAAGGTCAAGAGTTCAAGACCAGCCTGAGCAAGAGCGAGATCTCGTCTCTATTATAAATAGAAATTAATTGACCAACTAAAAATACATATATAATAAATTAGCCAGGCATGGTGGCACATGCCTGTAGTCCCAGCTACTTGGGAGGCTGAGGCAGAAGGATTGCTTGAGCCCAGGAGTTTGAGGTTGCTATGAGCTAGGCTGACACCACAGCACTCTAGCCCAGGCAACAGAGTGAGACTCTGTCTCAAAAAAAAAAAAAAAAAAAAAAAAAAAAAAAAAAAAAAAAACAGAAAGAAAAAAGAAGAAATAATTATACATATTCATGGGGTACATGGTGATGTTTTGGTACATATAATATGGTGATCAGATCAGGGAAACTGGCATGTTCATCATCTCAAACATTTATCATTTTGTGGTGATGGAAATATTCTGGTGAGTTTTAAGTGGAGGCAATTACATGTTATGATTTCCATTAGATTATCACTTTTCTTCTGAAGGAGGAGTTGTTTGAAGAAGAATGAGGGTGAACAAAAGGAAGCCAATCACGAGACTGTGCAGAACTCTAAGAGTCTATGGTAGCTTCCACTGAGGTCATGCCATGGACATCGAGAAAAGAAGCTAAATTTGAGATATGTATTAAACAAACAAAGAACTAGGAGCAAGTTAGAGTAAATGACATTTGGAGGTAGACCTTTGGGAGATGATTAGATCATAAGGATGAAGACCTCATGAATATGATTTATGCCCTTAAAAAAGAGACTCCAGAAAGCTCCCTTGAATATCCCACCATGTGAAGACACAGAGAAAGGACAGCAGTCTATAAACCAGGAAGTGGGCCCTCACAAGACAACAGGTGCCTTCATCTAGTGCCCTCATCATGGACTTCCCAGCCTACAGAATTGGTAATAAATAAATTTATGTTGTTTATAAGCCACCCAGTATATGGCATTTTGTTATAGCATCTTAAATGGACAAAGACATGATGAGAGCGAGCACTATATATAATATTTCGTATCAGTCTATTCTCAGTGCCAGGACTTACTAATACTTGCTCAATTAATAAGTACATAAACAAATGAGTGACTAAACAACTCAATGGATGACAAAGACTATTCCACATAGTTTGCAACAATATGGAACAATAATCGAGGGTATGGATAGAGAAATCATATCAACAGCAAGGAAAAAAATCCTCATTGGTAAATTTTACAAAGAAATGTTACTATGAATTTGATGGACTTGTTGGTTTGTTTGACTTAAGTATATACTTATTTCCATGCATCTTCAGACTTTTCTGGAATTTGTGGTTGTCAAAAAAGATGAAGTATTGATCTCAGCAAAATATATCTGTGAGTGATGGACACAAGAGAGACCATCTAAAGAAATGTGATGGATTGGATTCTCTTAAAACCTAGACATAATAGATGCCTTCCAGACATTATTGAAAACAAATGGAGTTCAGAGCAATAATAAAATAAATACACTTAAACAGGAATCTCATAGTTTGTTTCACATATTTTTTCCTAATGTTAATCCCATGACAAATAGGCACAGATGCACGCAGCGTGACAGTGATGGGGAAGGGAAATGGGCAGATACAATATGGATATCATAGCCAATAAATTACACAGGCATTCTACTCCCCCCATTCTCTTTTTGGGTGCTTTTATTCATAATGAGAGAAAAATAATTGAAGTATTAGCGAAAATGACTATGGTGAGAATGTTGAAAAATTATCCCTACATAGTACTTTCTGTGTGCTGGACACTGGTCTAGGTGCTTTTAATTTTAGTTATCTACTTAAATTTCACATCACCATGAGTTAAGCACTACTATTACCCTCATTTTACATGGAGAAAACTGCATTACTAATTCTATACAAACATTAGAATTATTTTATCTCATGTAAAATAAATAAATAAAATGTTGACACAGCCAATCTTAGTATCTTGAGCATTTTTCAAATGATAAAAAATTATAGTATATTTAAATAAAAAGAGGTCACATAGAGTGAAATTGGAAAATGTATCCTGATTCCTTCTTACAGGGAATTTCATGGAATCATTAATAGTCAGTTGAATATCAAATTTCATAAAGAGCCTAAATGTTAAAACATTGCACATCTAAGTTCTCAGAGAAAAACTTATCTAGCCTTTCAAATTGATGCCAAATTTTTCTATAGTACTGGGTATTGAGACATCCTTCTGTTGAATTTATAAAATCATAGAGTCTTAGAACCTGAGATAATTAGCTTTATAAGGTTTTAAAGGTTAAAGACATAGAATGATTTAAGTATTTAGAAGAGGGAAGTAGTGTTTTCTGAAGCAAAGAAATCTCTTTAAGATATTCAAAGGGTTTGTTTTCCCAGAGCAGCCTAAATAATTGGATTCATGGGTATCTAAATTACAGGTGGGGGGTAGAAAGGAACCAGGGCCACTTTTTATATTCATACTAAAATATTTGCTCCATTTTATTATGTCATTTAAAAATAAATTCCTTGACAGAATTAATTACCAAATACGTAAACAAGGATCTCAGGCAAATTATTCTTACAGCAATATGAAGGAAATTACATAAACTGCCTTATAAAGTAAAACTGTAGTAAACTTAAGCTAGATTATCACGTAGGCCATTGATTATTTATGATGGTTTCTTTATAATTATTCCACACATCTAACTCATGCATTTATAAAATTGATATTAGCATTTCACAAGACAAATATGTCTAACAAAATTCTTTATTTTGATGTTTTTTTTCCTTATGTTTGTGACTTACTAGTGAACAATGCTCTATATATTACAAGATATAAAATGTACTGGGTAAATAATTATAACATAATGGTGAAATATTTATAAAATTAGTTTGACCTACTGTTTTTATATATTAATATCAGAAAACCAGAGGGATATATCCAGATGTCTTAGTTGATTCAGATAATATAAAATTTTGCATAAGATTTGAACTTGGATTAATGTATTATAGTTTGTTAGTGAGATTAAAAAGAAATATAGAAGAATATTGACTTTTATATAAAGGATATAATCTAGTGAAAAAGGGTAGTCTATCTCATCACAGTGGAGATTTTCAGTGATAAAAGTTTAGTAGAATAATAGTTGGCACTAATTCTTAAATAGAAAAAGATAGGTTGAAATGGTAAAAAATATTTTTAAAAAAGATAATTGAACTGATAAAAAAATGAAAGGAAAAATTCAAACTCCCACAGATACTATTAATTACCAAACAAAAGGCAAGATATTTGCAAGGGTCTCGGGAAGCAGTATAAATGTATATGCTCAGGAACCTGAAAGGACATCTTCCTAACCACTGATGGAATGTTTAGGGATACCAGAATTTGAGTTATAGAATAGTGTGGTTTGTTGGTGATTAGCTGAATACAGTGTAGTGAACAGCAGGAGTAGATTTGAAAATAATTGGTAACATCACGGAGAAAAACAGTGTCTGTGTGATGCACTTGTATGCTGCTTGTGAGGAGCTGAGTGGGAAAAGAAAGGAGTGTACAGTGCCCTGCTCAACTGATCATGCCTGGCCAGGTGGCGTACAAAAGTTAAATAACAGATGGCTAAAATCTCTCTCTCTCCTTGTTACTTTGAAAACTCTAGAGGGGTTATGATTATTCACAGAAGTACTTCTTTTTTAAATTTGTTTTAAATTTGTAATTATTATAGGTACATAATATTTGTATATGTTTAGATGGTACATGTGATGTTTTGATATAAGCATATGATGTGTATTAATCAAATCAAGATAATTGGGGTATTCATCACCTCAGGGATTTATCATTACTCCTTGCAATTCCACTCTTTTAGTTAAAGTATACCCTAACTTACTGTTGATTATAGTCACTTTGTTGTGCCATCAAATATTGTTCATTCTATCTAACTATATTTTTGTGCTTATTAACCATTTCCACTTTATCCCCACTGCTACCCTTTCAAGCCTCTGGTAACTTACCATAGTTCTACCATCTGTCTCCATAAGATTAATTGTTTCAATATTTAGCTCCCACATACGAGTGAGAACATGTGAGATTTGTCTTTCTGTGCTTGGTTTATCTCCCTTAACACAATGTTCTCTAGTCTCATCCATGTTGTTGCAAATAGCAGAATTTCAGTCATTCTATTTTATGGCCACATAATATCCCATTGTGTATATGAATCACAATTTCTTTATCCACTCATCCAGTGATGGACACTAGGTTGATTCCAAATCTTGTCAATTGTGAATAGTGTTTCAATAAAAATGGGAGTGCAGATATCTTTTCCATATACTGATTTCCCTTCTTTTGGATATATATCTAGCAGTGGAATTGCTGGGTCATATGGTATTATATTTTTTGCTTTTTTTATTTTTGCCATTCTTATACTTATCTTTACTTTTTTTATTTTGAATTATTATGATACATATCATTGTTTATATTTATAGGGTATATGTGATATTTTGATATAGGCATACAATGTGAATTAATCAAATCAGGGTAATTGGGGTATCCATCAACTAAGGCACTTATCATTTCTTTGTATTAGGTTGCACTAATTTACATTCCTACCAACAGTGTACAAGGATTCCTCTTTCTCCACATCCTTGCCGGCATTAGTTATTGCCTTTTAGATAAAAGCCATTTTAACTGGGGTGAGACGAGATCTCATTGTAGTTTTGATTTGCATTTCTCTAATGACTAATGGTGTTGAGCCTTTTTCACACCTGTTGGCCATTTGCATGTCTTTCTCTTGAGAAATATCTATTCTGATCCTTTGCCCAGTTTTTAATCACATAACTTTGAGTTTTTCCTATTGAGTTGTGGGAGTTCCTCATATAATCTAGTTATTAATTACCTGTCCAATGGGTAGTTTGAAAATATTTTCTTCTATTCTGTGAGTAGTCTCTTCCCTTTGTTGATTGTTTTCTTTGCTGTGTGGAAGCTTTATAGCTTGATGTGCTCCTCTTTGTCCAATTTCACTTTGGTTGCCTGTGCTTTTGGGGCATTACTCAAATATTTGCCCTGATAAATGTCCTGAAGCATTTTCCTAATGTTTTCTTTTAGTAGTTTCATAGTTTCAGGTCTTTAATCCATTTTGATTTGATATTTGTATATGGTGAGAGATAAGGGTCTAGTTTCATTCTTCTGCATATGAATATCCATGTTTCCCAGCACCACTTATTGAAGAGACTTATTGAAGAGTCCTTTCCCCACTGTATGTTCTTGACACTGTGTCAAAAATAAGATCACTATAGATGTGTGGATTTATTTCTGGGTTCTATATCCTATTTCTTTGGCTTATCTGTCTATTTACATGCCAGTAACATGCTGTTTTGTTTAATACTGCTCTGAAGTAAAATTTGAAGTCAGGTAATGCAATTCCTACAGGTTTGTTCTTTTTGCTCAGGATGGCTTTAGCTATTCTGGGTCTTCTGGGATTCCAAATAAATTTTAAGATTATTTTTTTCTATTTCTGTTAAGAATATCATTGATACTTTGATTAGGATTGTACTGAATCTGTAGATTGCTTTGTGTAGTATGGGCAAACTTTTTAATTGTTATATCCTCTTGCTGAGTGGGATAATGGTGAGCTGACAGCTGTAATGGAAGCAAATCCATCTCAACCTATGTGTGCATTAGCAGCAAGTTTTGATATTACTACTCCAGAAATACTGGACCATTTAAAACAAATAGGCAAAGTAAAGAAGCTAGATAGCTGGGTACTGCATGAATTAAACAAGCATCAGAAGAGAAATCATCTCGAAGCTTGACTTTCTTTGCTGTTACAACTTAAAGGCAACCCATTTCTACACCATACTGTTAGTATGATGAAAAATTCATTATTTTTGACAATCTCAAGCATTCAGCACAGTGGTTGGATAAAGATGAAGTGCCAAAATACAGTCCAACACCAAAAGAAAAAGCTAATGATGTCTGTTTGGTGGTCCAACACTGGTATTATCCATTACAGCTTCTTGAAACCTGGTCAATCCATTATAGTAGATGTCTACTGCAACCCAGTTGGATGAAATGATGAGGATGCCTGCAATTAATCAGCTGAGATTGGTGAATAGAGGCAGGCTAGTTTTCTTATAAGACCACTTATAGCAGAAAATAATGCTGCTCAAACTACAGAAGCTGGAATTGGAAACTGTCTTCTACTGTTTTCACCAGACCCTGCATCAACTGACTACCACCTCTTCCAGGCTTTGGGCCACATCTTGTAAGGAAAAGTATTTGATTCTCAAAAAGCTATGGAGAATTCTCAGCAAGCCTTTCACAATTTCATTGCCATTCGCTCTCCAGGCTTCTTTGCTGCTGGCATAAACAATCTACCATTAAGATGCCAAAACTCTGTCAATAGTTTAGGCACATACTTTGATTAATTGTACTGCTTCTTGTTTGAGATATATAATAAAGTAAATTTTTTATTTGAAATTGGATATTTCATATTTAATGACCTAATATAATGACTTTATTGTCTGTTTCTACAGTTTTTGTCTTGAAATATATTTTATCTGATAGAAGTATAGCTAGTCCTGCTCTTTTCTGGTTTCCAGTTGCATGGAATATCTTTTTCCATCCCTCTATTTTCAGTCTATGTGCATTTGTATAGGTGAAGTGGGTTTCTTGCAGACAATATATAATTGTCTCTTGTTTTGTTACCCATTTAGCCACTCTTTTGATTGAAAAGTTTAGTTGATTCACATTCAATGTTTTTGTTGATAGGTAAGGACTTACTACTACCATGTTGTTATTTGATTTCTGGTTGTTTTGTGGTCATCTTTCTTTCTTTCTTCCTTCCTGTCTTCCTTTGTTAAAAGTGATTTTCTCTGATAGTGTGTTTTAATTTCTTGCTTTTTATTTTTAGTGTATATGTAGTAGGTTTTTGATTTGAGGTTACCATGAGTCTTGTAAAAAACATTTTATAACCCATTATTTTAAACATATGACAACTTAACTCTGCTTACAAACAAACAAGCAGAGAGGAATATAGAAAAAAAATCTACATTTAAATTTCATCCCCCCACTTTTTAACATTTTGTCATTTCCATTTGTTTCTTTTTATAACATCCATCTCTCAAAAAATTGTTGTAGTTATTATTTTGGTTATTTTGTCTTTGAATCTTCCTACTCAAGATATGAGTTGTTTATAAACCAGTTACACCAATAGAGCCTTCTGTAGTTGTGTACTTATGGTTGCCAATGAGATTTATACCTTGAGATAATTTCTTATTGTTCATGAACATCCTTTTCTTTCATACTGAAGAACTCCTTTTAGCATTTCTTGTAGGACAGGTCTGGTGTTGATAAAATCCCTCAGCTTTTGTTTGTCTTGGAAGGTCTTTATTTCTCCTTTACGTTTGAAGGATATCTTTGCAGGATATAATATTCTAGGGTTAAGAGGGTTTTTTGTTTTTTGTTTTTCATTCAGCACGCTGAATATGTCATGCCACTCTTTCCTAACCTATGTGGTTTCTACTGAGATATCTGCTGCCAGATGTATTGGAGCTCCTTCATACTTTGTTGTTGTTATTGTTTGTTTGGTTGTTTTTTCTTTTTTCTTGCTTACCTTAGGACCTTTTCTTTATCTATAACCTAGGGAGCTTGATTATTTAATGCCTTGAGGTAGTCTTGTTTGGGTTAAATCTTCTTAATGTTCTATAACCTTCTATAGCTAAATATTGATATATTTCTCTAGGTTTGAAAGTTCTCTGTTCTTGAATAAACTTTCTACCCCAGTCTCTGTCTCTAACTCCTTTTTAAGGACAATAACTCTTAGATTTGCTCTTTTGAGGCTATTTTCTGGATCTTGTAGGTATGCTTCACCCTTTTTAATTACTTTCTCTTTTTTCTCTTCTGACTATGTGTTTTCCAATAGCCTGTCTTCAAGCTCACTAACCCTTTCTTTTGCTTGGTCAATTTTACTGTTGATGGACTCCGGTGCATTTTTCAGTTCAGCTCCAGAATGTCTGCTTGATTTTTTTTATTATCTTAATGTCTTTGTTAAATTTCTCTGATAGGCTTCTGAATTCCTTCTCTGGGTTGTGTTGCAGTTCTTTGATCTTCTTCAGGACTGCTATTTTGAATTATTTTGCCTGAAAGGTCACCTATCTCCATCACTACAAGATTTGTCAGTGGCCATGTTTGGTTCATTTGGTGAAGACATGTCTTTTCTGAATGTTCTCGATGCTTACGGATGTTCACCACATTGAAGAGGTAGGTATTTATTTTAATCTTAGCTGTCTGGGGTTGTTTGAACCTGTCCTCATTAAGAAGGGTTTCAAGATATTCAACACGATTTGAGAGTTGTGATCTAAATCTTTGGTCACTACAGCCATATCAGCACTGGGGGTACCCCAAACTCAGTAATGCTGTGACTCTTGGAGATCCCTAGTGGTACTGCCTTGGTGAGCTTGGATAAGATACAAGAGAATTTCCTGTGTTACCAGGCAAAATCTCCCACTCTCTTTCCTCACTCTCTGTGCTGGGCTGCTGAAGTTGTGGAGGGAGTGACATGGGTACTCTCACAGGCCACCACAGCTGGAACTGTGCCAGATCACATGTGAAGTCAGCCCAGTGTCACCCAAAGCCCATGGTGACTATTGCCCAGCTACTTATGATGTTGATTCAAAGCCTAAGGGCTTTTTATTCAGCAGGTAGTGAATTCTCCCAGGACAGGTCCTTCCTTTCAGGGAAGCATGTTTCTTTCTGCCTCAGGGTGGGTATAGAAATGCCATTCAGGAACTAAGGCCTATAATTAAAGGCTTCATGAGTCTGCTTGGTACTTTATTTTACTGTAGCTGAACTGGTACTCAGGTTGCAAAACTAAGTCCTCTGAACTCTTCCCTTTCTGAAACTATCCCTGAATTGTACTGCTGGAGTTAGGGAGAGAGGCGACAGAGTCACTAGCTTGGTCCCCACTGCTGGTGTCTCACTGTGTTACATGCACTCCAATCCACTGGCTCCAAGCCAGCACAGCCACAGGAACTTCCCAAAAACCGCAGCCTATGGGGCTTGGCTGCCTCATGAATTTATTTCAGGCTGCAGGTTGCTTTCTGTCAGCCAGTGGTGGGGCTAGCCAGAACTTAGGTTTCGGGGCAGATGATTTATCTTTGGCTGGACTAATCTAAATGCTCCCTTCATGGGTGCTACCAGAACTCTGTCCTGTGCTGTGTTTTCCTATGACAGGTCATTGAGTTTCAATGCAAAGTGTCACTATAACTTCACTCTCTTTAGCCCAAGCACACAGATTCTCTCTTCACTTGGCATGCTGGCATGGAGGAGGGGTGGCATGGGCAACACAAGACTGTCTGTTCTGCCTTCTTCAGTGCCTCTCTCCTTGATATAATGTTAAAAGCAGGCATTGTGAATGCTCACTTGATTGTTTGTTCTTCTGATGGTACTTCCACGGACAGTTGTTGAATTTGGTCTTTGTACAGATGGACAATCACTGGAGGTTTCTGTTTGGCCATGTTACTCTGCCCCTTCTTTTCTTTATATCCAGAGGTACTTCTTATACTACTGTACCTCACTAAAAACCACTATGTCACATGATAATTATGTGATTTGGGGTAAATATTAACTTCTCTCAGCCACCTTATGATTTGTTAAATGGATTTTACTGAATATGGAAGGTTAATTGAGATAGTACATTCAAAATCATTTTGCTTACCACACATCAATACATGTCTTCACTGTAGTATTTCCAATTAGGTATAAAAATTTAGAACCTCAAACCATCAAATACTTGCTATACACGTTAAAAAAGAAAAGGAAAAGATTAAGGATTTGAATATAAAGCAGAAAAGACACAGCCTACGCTTTTCTAAATATTTGATATTTACTGACTATACAATAAACATTTTTTACTATCTCTTTTGTATAAGAAACTGTGAGTTTAGCATAGTGTTATAAGGACTAATATTTGTAAAACAATTTAACATTTATTAAGTGTTATAATGAAGAGTTGTGTATCTCTGACTCATTGACTCAATATATTTTTCAGACGATTTTAAAATAAATTTGGCATCATTTCACATTTACAAATCAAACTACTTAATTACATTAAATACATAGTCTATTTTCTGGACTAGCAATTTAAAATAATGAAAAATTAGATAACACCTAACTTAACTAAGAAAATAGAATAAGTGGAATTATTTTACATTAAGAAAGAAATATAATCTAAATCTAAGTCACTATAAGATGATCTAGAAACTAATAATTTTTAAAGACAATTAAAAATATTAAAATTTTAAAACATATTAAGATTTACCAGTGAATATCTCAGGTTGTTGTCAAAAAATAAACATCTAGCATGTTAAATATTATCAGAATGGGCCAGGCGTCCCTTTGAAATGAGTATTTGGCATGTGGTAATCACTCATCCTATTTGTAATTTAAATCCCAATAATCTCTCCAGGAGATAATATTAAAGGAACAAGTTGACAGAGGTTGAGAATTGATGCTAGGATTAAACTAGAAAATCCTTGTGGCATACCTCGGGAGGATAAATTTTTGTCCTTAATAGGAAAAAGTGAAAGTGTTTGAACATAATCCAAGGAATTAGCTTGGTAGAAAAGACAATGTAGGGCTCAGTACTCTAAGATGCAGTTTATGTACTTCTAAAAATTTTAAAACTATGAAATTAGGTCTTGAATTTCTTTAGGTAAAGCAATATTTAAAAAAAAAAACAACAACTACAAGGACAAGTAAAATATAATTGTAGCCCTGGAGATACTGAGAAAAAAATAGAAGAAAACCATTGTTCAGATTCCAATCTTTAATTTTTTAAACCATAATTATGGTTGTTCACAACAGTTAGAAGGAAATGATGTCATACTCAATAACTCAAGGAGTGTCACTTTAAGCTGAAGTTAGGCTCAAGAGGGTGGGCAAGGATTTGTAACATACCTGGAGAACCAAAATTTCCACACAGAACATATAAGTCAATTTGGAATCCAAGTTATATAGGCTGAAAGTCCAGAAATTTGATGGAAGAAGGTATATTTTGTATATATTTTGTCCAGCAAAGAATATTGCTATTTTTGAATATTGCTTTTATTGCCCCCATACCGAGCTCTTGAATAACTAAAAGCCTCCAAGGCAGAAATTATGCAAAGGATTTAATCAGAAATAAAAGGATAATTTAAATATTCTAATTTCATATTTGTCCATAAAAACATAAAAATAAATATAGGAATTATTATCCACAAAGTTCTGAATTTGGCAATTCAGACACTTGTAGATATGTGGTAAAAAATTGGATTTTTTTAAAAAATAATTTCTTTGAAACAATAATATACCTGTAAGAAAATATTGACAGAACTTCTAAAACAAGAAAAAAAAAACCTGTGCAGAATTATAATTGTCTAAGATACCCATTGTTATGGGTTAAATCATGTCTTCCCCAAATTCATAAGTTGAATCTCGAACTCCCAATACCTTAGAATGTAACTGTATTTGGATACAGATCTTTCAAAGAGAATGGGGCCAGTATAGTGGGCCCTAATCCAATCTGACTGGTGTCCTTTTGACAAGAGAAAATTTAGATGCACACAGAGACACCAGGGGTGCCTTTGCACAGAGAAAAGACCATGTGAGGACAGTGAGAAGGCAGCTATCTTTATGCTAAAGAGAGAGGTCTCAAGAGAAACCAAACCTGCTGACACCTTAATCTTGGACTTTTAGACTTCAGAACCCTGAAAAAATAAATTTCTGTTGTTTAAGCCACCCTGTCTGTGGTATTTTGTTATTGCAGCACTAGCAAACTAATACACAACAAACAGTTGATCCTCTTTTTATTGGATATTGTGTTCTAGAAGGTTGCCATAAACACTTAATTAGCAAATAACTAAACCATTGCTTTGAGTGAACATAAAGGGTTGGTTACATTCCTATAAGCCTCTGGTCACTGAATTTCGTCAACTGATCAATACAAAACATTATTTTAGGTTTGTTCCTGTTTAAGGACAACTTATTTAATATACAGTTGATCCATTAACATTCAATTTACAGTCAACAGCACTATAACTCATGCCTGAACAAAGTTTACCTAACACACCTATTATTTCTGTAAGGCACCTCTCAGCCAGTTCTTGAAATTAGGACTGTTAGATAGCACTTTAGCATTATGCTTGGGAAACATTTTAACATTGAAATCACCAATGAAAAGCACATAAATGTGAAAAATGCAGCACTAAATAGACCATGAAAAGGACACTTGTGCATAGTATGAGAGCTGAAGCAAGAAGGCAGAGCATCACCTTGTTCATACTCAGCTGCCAACATGCATATTGGGTGACTCAAAGTTTTTGTCACTATGTGCATGTCCATGAATGACTGCAAAAGCACTGAGAATATTGATTTGGGGGTTACAAATAAACCTTAGCAAGTAAGCAAATTCAAAAATATAGAATCCATGAATAATGAGGATTTATTGTGCGAATATTTTCTCCTTAAATGCTTCCTTGTAGTCTCACACCTATCTCCTATGTCACATAACTTTCACTTTACTTAACCTATCTACCGTATCATGTCTCTATGAGAAGTAAGTCTGCTGTTTAAAAAACAACTAGTATTCAGTTACACACTATTGTTAAGTGGATAAATTACAGGTACAAAATCAGGTTACCCACTTCAATTTATTTTTAGTTTACATTGCTTGTGGCCCTGACACCTACAGGAATACGGCAGAGGGTTCTAGACTCAGCTTTTGCTTTTGTTCAGGCCTGTGTTGCATATTCTTAAACTCACCTTTGGAGCCAAGTAAAAGAAACTTCTTGGAAGTTTGAAAGTTTCTGAAACACACATTACTGGCTTTTGTTTTTTTCTGAATTCCACAATACATAGCTGCCAAGAAAAGAGCAAATTATAGAATAATCAATAGATCTCAACACAGACAATAGGTATTAGCTGTAAGACTGCAGACATAAAGACATCACTCCAACATACATTTTGTTTGAATTTATTTATTTCAGTTTTATTATTGTTCTTAGTGCAACTGTGTTCTGATACTCTTATTGATCTTTTACTTGTATATTTTATAGCAAGTGTTATTCAATAAGAGCATTCAGTTATTTCATATGGATTCTAGTTCTTCTAAGTAAAATTGTATATTATTAACCTTTTTTAAAGGTTTTCATTTTTTTTCTTTTCCACTATCTTCAAAAGTTATAAAACTATAATCATTAGTGTGGTTTAATCTCTCATACAGGTAACTTAAAATGATATTTTAATCATGATCAGCTCTTTTTGGAACCCTTGGTATATCTATCTCAGGCTTGTATTTTCTTGAAGTCTTTTAAATTGGAAAACCTATTCAATAGTAATTTTATTTTTGAGAAGTTAAATGTGAGATTCAAAGATAATAAAATCTGCTAGATGATGGACAGCAACCAAAACAAAAAACAAAACACAGAAATCTTTTGAGTCTACTAAGCCCTCATTCAAACACCAAATACTTCTACCTTTAAATAAAAGTATAGTTAATTGTTTCTGAAAATGGATTGTGATTTATAATTTTCTTACAATTAAAAACATAATATATCTATAAATGAATATAATAAAATTTTCATGTTATTAAAATATATCATGAACATATATTCATATGTAAATATAAACATAAAAATTATCTGAAAATAAGCATTAAAAGATGTATATGTATTTAAGAATTAATAAAAATATTACCAAATTATGGAATGAATTGCTTTAATAATCAATTTTAATATCAAAAAAGGAAATTACAGTGGGAATGGAAGTGGTCATTACAAATAATTATTTCAATAAACTGTGAATTGTTTGCTTCAAAATTTATGTGAATGTTCTCTCTACTTTTTTTTTTTTGAGACAGAGTCTCGCTTTGTTGCTCAGGCTAGAGTGAGTGCCATGGCATCAGCCTAGCTCACAGCAACCTCAAACTCCTGGGCTCAAGCGGTCCTCCTGCCTCAGCCTCCCGAGTAGCTGGGACTACAGGCATGCGCCACCATGTCCGGCTAATTTTTCTATATATATTAGTTGGCCAATTAATTTCTTTCTATTTATAGTAGAGACAGGGGGTCTCGCTCTTGCTCAGGCTAGTTTCGAACTCCTGACCTCGAGCAATCCGCCCGCCTCGGCCTCCCAGAGTGCTAGGATTACAGGCGTGAGCCACCGCGCCCAGCTCCTCTACTTCTTAAATTTTAATTTGACTTCTTCACTTTTTCCAGTGAAGCCAGACAAATTATACCAATTTCTTTTCTTTCTTTAAGAAGAGGGATGGAGTATTAAATAGGAACATACTGATTGTCACTGTGTCAAGTCTTCTTTCCCTGTGGCACGTTTCTTACCTGAGGTATACTCAGCATTCTCTTTACTACTCTTGTATGTTCCATATTTTATTTACATATGGAACTCTGTAGATCAGTCTACTCAGCTGCTCCCTACAGTGATCTTTTTGTTTGTTTGTGTGTTTTTGAGAGAATCTAACTCCATTGCCCAGGCTAGAGTGCAGAGGCGTCAACCTAGCTCACAGCAAACTCTAACTCCTGGTCTCAAGCAATCCTACTGCCTCAGCCTCCCGAGTACCTGGGACTACAGGTGTGTGTCACTACACCTGGAAAATTTAATTTTTTTTCTATTTTTAGTAGAGACAGGGTCTTACTCTTGCTTAGGCTGGTCTTGAACTCCTGAACTCAAGCAATCCTCCCACCTGGGCCTCCCAGTGTTAGGATTACAGGAGTGAGCCACCACGCCCAACCCCTATAATGATCTTTGGCTTACTCTTTAACCATGGGCTCCCACATCCAAGGTCCATAATATGATCCAGGTGAAATAAGGCTATTATCAGAAAGAAACAAAATTAAGGCTGAACTAGGACCCACATTGTCGCTAAGGCCAAAAAACAAAAGACAAGGCTTTCCCCAAAGGTGGAACAACACAAGTGCCTGGTCCCTTTTCCTTGTTTCCTGGCATCATCATTGTCCCTGACTCTACTCTTAGTAATAGATCCCCATTGTAATGCAGTCAAAATACTCCTCCGTTTTTAAAGGATCCGCTGTGTCTTGCCTTTTCTAATGAAAGCTCATAGAAATAGGGAAATCTGCTCACCAAATTTTAAACTTGTCTTCTGCTGATCACTGTCATTGATCTTCATTGTATCCAACTGGATCAGTGACTATTCCAAATATTTTCAGCAGATCCTAATAGAGCCAACCCTAAAAAAACAAACAAACAAACAAACAAACAAAAAAAACACAATTGAGACTTTCCTAGTGCATGCTAAACACAGCTTTTTAAGTTTTAAGACTTTATTTGTTCCTTGGCATTACTATATTTTGTCTATTTTTACATTATAGGAAGAGATATAATGTAGACATTTTATATCAAATATTTAATGCTAGAGATGTAAAAATGGTTTTCGCCTTTGTCTGAAATCAAATATATATAGTAGCTTTAAATGTTTATATTTTACAGTTGGTCTTGATTTTTTAATAGGTTAAATGTAGCATGCTATTTAATATAGGAAAAGTTTCAGCCTGGTTAATTAAAAAGAAAATGCAATACTAGGGTTATAGCTGTGGGGAAAGATATTTGGCTGGAAAATGGGTTGTGGATGTCAGGATGTCACCTGGAACTAGGAAGAGAGGGTTTGGGATGGCAGATAAGCAAGTTATTCAAAGCCCACTCTTGCCAGATTGGGGTAAATATGTAGATGCCTGGGCTCCATTGTTCATAAAAATCAATAATTCACTTCACCTTCAGTTTTGTTATTTCAGATGCCTACTGGTTATTTTCTTTGAATATTTACCCTCATCACCTATTATATTGTTCAATATTTCAAAAAATAAGTGATCAATAATCAGTTGTGATTTTTGATATGTTAGTTAACATAATATATATTTCTGATAAACAAAATAGGAAAAAATAAATATGTCTTATAATAGAAACACATCCAGCCAAAATACAGTTTTTTTTTACTAGCATGAAATAGATTTAAATTACCTGGCAGCTTTAAAGTCTTGATCACACCCAAGAGACAGCCTGTCATAGTTTCATGGGTACCCAAAAGTTGAAGATTTTTCAACTTTCCTAAGTTATTTTCCCAAATATTTCTTGCAATCAATATTTTGGAAATTATTAAGTAACAATAGATTCAGGATTGCATACCTTAAATATCAGTAATGCAAATACTTAATGTTGCTGGTTAAGACTGCTATAATAAATCCTGGAAATTAGGATGACAGTGTTGTATCAAAGTTTTAGAGCCCACTGAACATGTTTACCTAAATAGAAGACCACACAGCTCCCACATCTATGACATGTAAATGCTGATGATTGTGAGCTAGGGTATACTAATGCACTCCTCTTTTGTATATATAGTAGTCTGAATCATCATATCTTGTCTGAAGTGTCACGTTGAAATATTGACATAAACTCGACATGTCCAACTCAACTAAATCTTGATTTCTCTCCTTAGCTACCTCTTCAAATTCCACTTCATTCTGCTAAATCATAGCACTATTTATCTATTTCTTATTCAGGAACCCAATGTGTATTCATGTTCTTTCTTTACTGTTTATATCCCACATGATTAGGTAAATCAGATTTTTCACATCATCAACATATCTCAAAATTACCCAGTTCACAACCAGGATCCTGGCTATAGTCATTGTTATTGTTCACCTGGATTAACACAGTAGTTTTATAATGTATCATCCACATCTGCTCTTGCCCCTGCTCTAATAATTGTCCATATACATTAAATATCATAGTTTTTCCCAAAGATTACTCACCGTGCTATACAAGCCTGTATTTTACTTCATTCCCCTTTCTGTTCACTGCACATCATTTAGTTTTCAGCTCAAGATTTAGCTCATATGAGAATCCTTCTTGATCTTTCTTCCTGGGTCTTTTCCCTCTGTCAGCTGTTAATAGAACCATGCATCAACCCTCTAGAGACATTCTAGCATTGCCCTTTTATGCTGACTGTATTATTAATTAACATTTATCTTTCCCATTAGATCAAACTCCACAAGAACAGGACCACATCAAGTAGACATATTTGACCTCAGTTCCAAGAACATCTTGCTTTGGTGGACGTTCTAAAAATATGTGTTAAATGAATAAATGCATATCTCATAAGACCTCACATAATCTAGTCATTATCCAAACTCATTACATGTTTCTTTTTCCTTTGTTCACTCTATTCCAGTCACACTAGGTTTCTTTCACTTGCTGGAAGGTTTTCCCATCTTGGGATATTCCAAAGGCTGTTACTTCTACCTGGAATGTTCTTTCCACAGTTCTTGGCATAGGTG
The DNA here is from genome assembly GCA_008750895.1 of Mirza zaza. Taxonomy (NCBI): domain Eukaryota; kingdom Metazoa; phylum Chordata; class Mammalia; order Primates; family Cheirogaleidae; genus Mirza; species Mirza zaza. Next base: position 21,798 of record VSMD01014170.1, read on the forward strand.
ACTTCTCATCCTTCAGTGGTGGCCTACAACAGGTAACTTTCTTAGTCCCCACTGCCTGTGGGCCCACCTTAGTGCCCATCTTCATAGGTTGGTTCCTCTTCATCATTATTCAAAATCACTGATGTATTTTTATTTTCTTCATGTTGTTCATCACAATTGTAATTCATATTTATTTGTTACCTATGTAGCCTTACCCCTCTCTCTAATATGGGCTTCCTATGGAGAACAAAAGTATTTTATTTACCAACATACATTCAGAATCTAGCACAGTTTCAGGCATGTAAGAACTTAATAAATATTCTAATAAATACCAAATCATAATGGGATAGGAACCCCTGGGGTCAGGTTCAAGATTTTCCTCAGTTAACAAATTGAGATCTGCCTTATCCATTGTTTGAATAAGTCTAAGCAACAGATCTTGGTTTAAATACTTTAAGTCTAAATAATTTTAAAATAGGTTTCAGAAAATGCCCACTTCAGCCATGGAAAAAAAAAAAAAAAAAACAACACCCAACAGAGTATCCAACATTAAGCAAGGTCATTTCTGGTGAACTTTTCAAGGTAAGTTGAGCAGAGAAAACAGTATACCTTCAGATAACTGAATATAGTGGCTTGCTTTACAGAGTTTTTATCCAAAAACTAGTTCTATGTTTGGGGAAATAGTATTTTTCTCCAGAATAGTTTGAGGTCTTTCTTTTCAGCAAGTTTTAGATTATAATATCTGTTATTTCTTAATGTTGTTGAGAATTAGTAGTGCCCCCCTCCTTTTTTAAACTCAGACATATATGGATTCTAATCCTATTTCTATGCTAATAAATTCCTAATTAGGTTTGGACAATTTATTTAACATTTTTCAGTTTAAAATGAAAAAAAATTACCTCTTCTGTAAAATTAGGTAACATTAGTTATAAGATGTTCACCATCTCTTCAACTTATTATCATAAACTAGTGTCAACTGCATAGAGAACAAATCTTATCTTTTGCTTCTTTATGACAAGACCCAGGCAGAGAAGGACTAAATGGTGGATTAGCTGGGCAGATTTCTGGAATGCCAACCTATGGATGATACTAACGTTTCTCTGGAACACTAAATATTCCATACTGGATATGTAGAAAACTCTATCAGAACATATCTCAGAGCTGCTTCCTATGTGTCAGGCAATGTTAAAAGCTTTTTTTATCCCCCATAAACTCCTTTACTTAATTTCCTCTGTACAATGAATACAAGTAGGAAGAATGCTTTGCTTGGCCACCTGGGGCATGCTGAAAAGCTTTCTAAATAAATAGTGTTCATCCAAATGTCAGGTTTTATTGTGATCGTGTGGGATATGCAAGTCTAGGGCAAAAGTAGATTTCTTAGGGACAATGCATTATAAGAGAAGATTGATACCAGTGATTCTATTCAATTTTTCCCTTCTGCATTGCTTGGCCTCTGTTTTAAATAAGTATTTAGTAAATATTTAAATAATAATGTTTACAGGGGTCACCAGATTATTAGTCTTTCCAATACATTTCATTAATTGACCCAGTTTTGGATGTATGTGGCTAATTAATACAATAATGTTAGCAAATCACTAAAAGCAAACTTTTAAAAAGGTTTATATCATATATTCATATTAAAAGGTTATGCTAAATCAGATTATATCATTATTTACCAACTAAAAAATTATTACAATTTACTAACAGGCCATTTATAACAATCCCTACTTTTAGAATAAAAATAAAATGGAGATCATTTATAAATATCAAGAGTGAGTTCTGGAATAGAGTTCACTAGGCTAAGTTTGTAACTGATTCCTATTAATTAAGAAATTCAACAAAAGACACCACCACCCTCATTTTAGATATTTCCACCTAGATTTGAAGAATGCAACAGTTGTCAGTATAGAGACATATATGCTCCTTATGCAAAATATTGGTCTGCAAATCTCCATTTAGCAAAGTAGAAAAACATTCAAAATTTAGAAGGAACATATATTAAGAAGGTAGATTCATGGTTTAGTGCAAGCAAAAGTTTACATAAACATCTTATCTTAAAATCTTTTATTAATATGTTTTACTCTAAGGAATTCTTAACAGACTTGTGTTTATGGAATCAAATTTATTCATTGAAATTATAGAAGGTTATATTTCTCTTACCAAAAAATTTTAAAATCATTAAAATAATGTTTTATTTTAAAAGTGTTTATAGTTTTTTTTTATCTCTGATTAATATCATTCATTTAATTTAAATGCTTCTGGATATAAAACTATTTATGCAATAATAAAAAAGCAGATTTTTTGATATAACTATATAATGCTTATAGTAGAAGAAAAAAACTTTTCTAAATTTAAAATGTTTAATAACCTATAAACACAATAAGAAATGAGAGCATTTCATTGTTTGTGTTTTGTTGCTAAGATATAATGTTTAGATGTAAATTACATAATAATACAATGATTAAAATGTTATCAACTTTGGTGGGCTTCCTCTGTTACTCAATGTGATAATCTCCTTTCATATACTCTTTGTGACAGTGAATCTGCACAAGAAAGTTTAGAGACCATCATGATTCATCTTTGATAAATAAGGAAGCTGAAGCTTAGTCTAAATAGCTTACCGACAGAAATAAGCTAGTGAACAGTGAACAGTCAAGATGAATGAGGAACCATTGGCTGTTACCCCAAAACCTATCTCCCAATCAGTTTGCTATACCATGTTGTAAATTTGTTATTTAATGACCATTTATTAAGATGTCATAACAAAGAGAATTCTTATAGAAAATATGAGGGGGCTTCAAATAGTTCATGGAAAAATGAAATTAAAAGATAAGAACAAAAAATATAAACTTTATTTCTCAACACAAGCTCCATCAAGGTCAAGACACTTCTGTAAACAATGGCACTGCCACTTAGTCTATCCCTAAAGAATGGAAGTTCCTGGGAATTTAACCATGTCAATGCAGTCCTTTTTATGCTGTTAACTGAAGAAATACATGTGCCCTTTAAAGATATTTTTAAGATTAGAAAACAAGAAGAAGTAAAAAGGAGCCAAATCAGGACTGTAAGGTGGATGTCTCATGATTTCCCATGGAAATTCTCACAAAATTGCCCCTGTTTGATGAGAAGAATGAGCAAGAACATTGTCATAGTGGAGGAGGACTCTCACATAAACATTCCCTGGGCATTTTTCTGCTAAATCTTTTGCTAACTTTCTCAAAACACTCTCCTAATGTCAAGTTTCAGTCTGAAATGTCGGATCTTGGCGCGCTCATGGCTGAAGAATGACCAGCCGCACCAAGTTAGGCACGCATGAAAATGAGGTTTATTGAGGAGAGAAATATAGGATTATAGGGCAAGAGCAAGATACATGTTTACAGAGAATGGTATATACACCACAGGTAATGAACAGACCCACTGTTGCAGCAAAAGGAGAGCCAAAGGAAGGGCACAGAAGAAGAGAGAAGTTGTCTATGGTCTGTGCCTCATTTTATAGTGCCTGGATAAGGACTTCCCTCATGGTTCAGAGGTCACCATGATCACTTTGATTGGACAGCTAGGAGTCACATGACCTGAGTCTCAACTACACATGCAGGTTATTCCAGGTCAATTTCTGGACTCTATGATCCCTATGCTTCTTGGCAAGTCCTTTGCATTCTTTTGTAGCTGGTGCACCAAGTTCTGATTGGCAGATTCATAGGATATTTCTTCCTCTCCCAGGTATGAAGAATTAGGGTAAGGCAGGACAAAGATTGGGCAACACCACCCACTTTTATCTGTAGGAGACCCGGAATCCCTCACTATCTACCTAACAATAATAAGATGTTATGGTCCTTTGGCCCTCCTGAAAGTCTATAAGCAAATTGGCCTTGAGCATCCCAAAATAATGTAGCCATGGCCTTTGCTCTTAACTGGTCTCCTTTTGCTCTGACTGGACAACTTTCATTTATTGCTTTGGTTGTGCTTAATCTTCAAGGTCATACTGGTAAAGCCATTACTTAATCTCCCGTTACAATTCTTTGAAGAAATGCTTCAGGATCTTGATCCTATTTGTTTAAAATTTCCACTGAAAGGTCTGCTCTTGTCTGCAGCTGATCTGGGCAAAACAGTGTTGGTACCTATCACATGGAAAGTGTGCCACCTTAATTTTTCAGTCAGAATTGTGTAAGCTGAAAAAATTGCGATATCTATGGTGTTGGCTATTGTTTGTCCTGTTAATCATCAGTCCTCTTCAATTAGGGCAAGAACAAGATAAAGTTTTTTCTTTCAAATTAACGTGGATGGTCTGCTGCTGTGGGCTTCATCTTCAACATTGTCTCATCCCTTTTTAAAATGAGTTATCTGTTTGTGAACTGCTGATTTCTTTAGGGCATTGTTCCCACAAACTTTTTGTAAAGCATCAATCATTTCACCATTCTTCCACCTAACCTTCACTATAAATTTGATGTTTGTTCCTGCTTCAATTTTAACAAAATTCATGTTGCTTGTAGGGAATCTGTTCAAACTGATGTTTTATTCTTCTTAGAGCCTTAAACTAGACCCTGTTCAGACACATTATAAGAAGTTGGTACAAGTTTATTTTGCTGCAAAAAAACCCTTGAAATTCATGCATAGTTTTTTCATAGTATGTATTTACCATGAACTTTTTGAAGATTCCTTGTATTCTTACCTATATATAATACATATATAGATAACCCATAAGAAATACATTGTATTTAGCAATACATTGTCTCAAAAATGTATTATCATATATGCTTAAATATGTAAATTTTATATTCATTTTTACTGATTTATATATTAATTCTTTTTAGCAATTTCTTCATTTATTTCATGATGTAAATTAAGCACTTCTAAAATTCCAGCCACTATGCTAAATATTATTCTTGTTTTCATGTTTCCTAGAATAAAGGGCAAGAAGATATTCTATAAATTCAGAAAATAATTTTTAAACATTTGCTTGACTGAACTTGTAAAATTTTTTTAGTAAATAAACTGAAACAATATTAAACTATTTTTGGTGATGGTTGTTACAAGGCTGTCATAGCACATACGTTTTGGGGAAAAATTATTCACAGAAATTTTGCTACACATACTATTAGGACATTTGTTTATTTTTTGCTACTTCTTGTTTGTTTTAATTTACAAGTAACCATCTCAGCAAACTAGAGAAAGATTACAAGATATGCATTATAGATTAAAGTCATCTCTTTGAATCTCCAAATATTTAGACGAGGACAATATTCATTCTTGACATATGCAGATAGAAGAAAATTGTCTTTCTGTTGTTGTCATGAGCCCTGCTTTATAAATAAGGAGTGTATCCTTTAAAAGGCATACAACTCTGACCTCAAAATCACAAACCGTTAACTTAAAGACCTGTGTGGAATAACTGCTTTAAAATGCTCAAAATTCCTGGGCATAATCCAGAAAATCAAATTTAAAATGGTATCTTTAGGGGTGGGACGAAAAGGATCCACAGAGTGATGCTGCTAAAAGCTTTGCCACAGGAAGGGAGCAAATAGCTACATTAGACAAGCTTACATATCCTTAGCACAATCACTTCAGAAAGTCTTTCTTTTAAATATATGATTACGGAAATGCTACATTTTTACATAGTTTGTTTTGTATTGATTCAATACTACATTACCATTGAGAATTCTGGGACACTATATTGAATTCATGGAATTATGGAAGTTAGAATTGCAAAAGTCCAATCAGCCTATCTTGCTCAACCCATCAGTGAAAGATTATTTGGTGGAACATCTTCTTTGGAGTTCAGTCAAATTTTAAACAAATTAAGCAAATGTGCTTTTGGGAAATGATCTCAATGATAAGAAAGCTCAGAGCTTATATTTTTCATCATTATCATTGAAAAAATGCATGTTTAACCATATCCTAGTCGTTGGGATTTCAAAAGTATGAGTGAGTTTTTCTTAGTATTTAAGCAGTTTCCCTTAAGGAACATGACCATGCTACAGTATATTTAGTACTAAATACTTTTGATAGGGTATATGCATTTTTAAATTATCCTAATTTACTACCAGGAAAGATGGTTCAATTTAAATAAATGTAGAATATGATGTCAAGAACCTATTATGTGGAAACAAATGATCTTTAGTCATATCTCGGCATTCTGAAAGTCTAACCCATTCAAGGTCTTTCCATGGATACTTCCTCAGCCTCATTTCTATCTTTATATACATATATATATATATATATATATATATATATTTTAAAAAGTCACCACAGAATTTTCATAATATTTCAGAGCAATCACTATAGGTTAATTTTCTACAAATTATATATTCAAGAGCATTTTCTTCAGTAAGACGAAAGTTGAATAAATCCCCTGATTCCTCATGAAACTCTAAGTCAGTCTATGTTGATGAATATTCTATTACAAACTATTGTGTCTATTTCCTAGATTTAGCATGGAATCTGAAATGGGGAAAATGAGAATTGCTTTCAAATCCAGCTGCAATCAATCATCTTGAAATATACTCTGGTTTCTATGAGTGACACAACATAATAATTAAAGTCCTCTTCTGTTAGAAATTGAATAGATTCAGGAACAATTTTTGATGGAAATAGACTTTTTAACTTTTAATTTTAAATTGTTCTTAATGAATTCCCATAAGTGTCATTTAGCTCCTTTAATTCTTTATTCCTCCTTGCAGAAATGAAATGCTTTAAGCAATAGGAAATTATTATTTTTTCTATTTTCATTTCCCCTACTCACATATTTTATAATATTTTATATCACATACTAGAGGTTTTGACAAAGTTATGTGTTTGGGGACTCTCTTCCTTAATGTCTCCCTGCTACTCATATGTATCCATCTATTAGATACAAAGTAATTGGATGCAGTTTAACAATCAATTTGAATACGTTCATTTCAAAGTAAATTAATTTTTACAGACACATTTTATTTAATACCATCATTCTCATGGTCACTCTGGCTTAAAATTCAGAGTCTTTACTAATCTATTTCTCTCTTACATTCAGGTACCTCATTTTTTTTTTTTATCCACTCTTTGCCAATGGTTCTATCTCAAAATCATTCAGTTGAGTAGCAACTTTGCTTTTTATTTCTTCTTGCAAAATATATTTTTCCAAAGCTACCCTGATAAAATGTAAGAAAAATAACATCTTGTTTTGGTTCAAAATAGCTTCTCTTTCACATCTCAAATGTCCCTAATGTTAAATGATTAGCTAAGCACTTACCCCATCAGAGTATCTGATGACTTACTCCTTTGAAATTTCTATGCTTAGTTATTACAAGGAAATTAAAACTTTCATGGATTTTGAATAAAAGTAGTTTTTTGTAAAACACAGAAACAAATGTTTACAGGACTGGATGGGAGGTTTTAATAGGAGGTTCTGAATATTTCCTTTAGTGTACAAAATGATCATGAAGGCACTGAGAAATGAGAATAAGGAGTCAGAGGAAAATGTATTCCAGAGGGAAAAAAACCTTAAAAGCTGTTGCCAACAAAGGAAAATGTCATTTAATTCACATCTGTGCCTAAGGATACTCATGAGTACTCTTTAAATATTTCATTAAATGTTGATTGAGCAGTTACTATATGCAAACGATTGTGTTAGCGATTAATAGAAGACTGTTCTTCCTATTTAATATTAAGTGAATGGGGTGGATAACATTTCTGCTGAGATGGCCAATGTTTTTAATGCAGTGAATAATTCTTTACTTCAAATTGCTTGCAATCTATTCAAAGAAACAAGCAGTAACTACCAAGCAAAAAATTGTAATCCAAGAGTTTAATAACAAAAGAAAACATCTCACAAAGTAGATTGTGATTAAGTCCGAAGTGATTCATACAAACACTATGTACTGTTGAATGGTAGAAAGAGTACTAGACTAGCTGTCTATCAAATTTCTCTCATCTGTAAGGACCTAATAATACATAGTACTGCAGTAAGAAATAAAGGAGATTTATCTGTATAAAATACCAGGTAAAATGTTAAGAGCTATACAAAGATAGTGAACTTTAAAAAAAAAAAATCTCAAAAGGATATTGTTGTTTAGAGCAATGGTTCTCCATCAAGGATAATTTCATTACCAAAGGAACATTTGGCAAAGTCTGGAAACAATTTTATTAGTATAGGGGAAGGGAAAAACTTTCCCACTACCCTCTCAAGTTCTGTTTTTGGGGGCCTGTGAACTAAACCAACAAAAGACAGATTAACATGAGAAAAGGCATACAAACTTTACCAACATTAATATTTTTATAAGTACAGGGCACTTCACAGAAAAGAAGTAAAAAAAAAAAAAAAAAAACTAAAAAGACAGTTATACCCAGGGATTTATATACCATTTCAACAAAGGATGATTAATTGTGGGAAAATGACTAGACAAAGGAAAAAAAGATTTGGGCTCGTGGAGAGGGAAACTGCAGAAAGATGACTTGGAAATGTATGAGGTAAGCTAATGGTAGACAAGGGTTTTTATAAAGCAGTATTTCTGTTTATAAAGCAGACACATCCTGGTGCCATCTCTGGTGATGAGTCATTTTCTTCTTTCTAGTATTGGGGCCAAGGGGGAAATTTACAAATGAAAATTTCCTTTACAAAAGGAAAATTATGCCCTGGTTTATGTCAGATTAGGGGAGGGCTAAGAGCTCCTCCTGTGGTTTATTATTAATAATTGCTGCTGTTTCTCAACTGCCTTCTGTTCAAAATAATGCTGTGTCAAAGTGGCATATTTTGAGATGGAATATTCGGATCCGCTTCAGTTGTCATACTTGGGGTGTGGAGGAGCTACTGGCATCTAATAGGTAGAAAACAGGAATACTGTTCAACACCCTGCAATGGTCCCCTTCCCCCCTAACATATAATTACCCACTCAAATAGCAATACTGCTGAGGTTGAAAAATACTGGTTGTGAGCACTTAGGAAGTAATTCGTCAGAAACATATAAAGTGTACTAAATTAAAGTGCATTAAATTAAATAATGGGCATGAATTGGATAGATTGGAAATATTCTTAGATATAGAGAAAAAAATCAAGTGAGACTGTAGCTCCTCAAAGGATTCTCATTACTCAAAAATGGATTGTGAAGGCAACAATAGAGCAATGAGGTGAAGCAGGTTTGTTGGTGCAAATCTAAGAAGGTTTTTAATACCAGGCTCTGATTGGGGAAATTATTCTGTAGTTTGCAAGGAAAAAATTAGATTTAAGAACTTTGGGAAATTTATACATCTAAGGTAAGCAGGTATTGAGGGGAAAAGACTAGAAGCAGGGAAATGATTAGTAGACTATTATAGTAGATATTATTTGTGTTAACAAAGATCTGGCAGTGAAAAATGATTAAAAAGAGTAGTTGAAAATGTGAAGAAATTCCAAAGGATTGTAGGAAGGGGAGACTGAGGCCCATAGAAAACAAGAGGAGCATCCCCCTCCGCTCTGCAAGAGCAATTCTACACCTCCTGTTACAAAATGAGACACTTTTCGGAGGTACTGCAGAGATACTTCACAAATGATCTTCTCCAGACACCTACACCATCAATTTGAATAAGAAATGGCATTATTGACTCGTTTCAGGAATGCTATCATAGAGACCAGGGGAAAAGATGTTTAATCTGTAAAAGGCTTTGCTATTCCTTAGTAGGTTCTGTCAGAGAGTCATTTAGTAAGAGCTCACACAATCTTCCTCTGTTTCTTTACATTACCATCTCTGCCAATCACATTGTCATTCTTCCAATCAGCCAAGCTGGGAAGGGGAGTATCAGTCTTTCACAATTTTCTTTTCTTATTCCATTGTATAATTTTCATGTCTTTCTGGTACTTTCATTACAGTATATCTTTGTTTTGTTCTAATGTCTGCCGTTTTTTATATCCCTGATAGAATAGCATTTTATACAACTGAATTCATGTGTAGGTCCTAAATGCATCTCCACTGGTCTGTCCCCAAATCCAATCAGCAATATATTACCAAACCAACATAAAATGAATGTAACTTTAATGTTACTGTATCTCAAAGGCAAAATGTTCAAAACAGTTGCTATACCATCGTGATTATAGGTTTACCTTTTCATTTTCTTTTACCTTCTCTAATCCTTTTTTGTTGTTTTTGTTGTTTGTTTTATGTGCAATTACCAGTTAAGCTCAAACTAACTCTTTATATTCAATACGTACTTTAAAAAGCTAAATGGAAAACATTATACATTTACAAAAGTTCATTATACAACTAATACTAGAAATAAGTGCATTTCAGGTGTTTCATTCTTTAAGCTTTCTCATTTTTCCCATTTTTATTTTCCTTATCTCTTTTGGAATCATCCAAGAATTTGAAAATTCTAAAATATTAATAAATATCTAGGTTTCAAAATTATCAATTAGTTTATTTAAAAAACTATTTGGGTATTTATTATTTTAAAGCTACACAAAACTTTTAAAGATTCATGTAAAATAGAATTATAAAATGATAACTTGCTAGAAATGAAATACATAAAACAAGTCAAAGACAGGGCATATCCTAAGCAATCCTAATTATCAGCCATCTGTTCACCTGAATAGCCAGCAATGACAAGTTTTCTTTGTCACATCTACCCAAAGACCAGTAGAAAAGTGCCCCTTGGGTAAATACTATTCTATTTAAGGCATTGTATTAGTTTCTGAGGTCTGCCAGAACAAATTAACACAAACTTTATAGCTTACAATAACAGAAATTCATTATCTCCTACTTTGGGAGGCCAGAAGCTTGAAGTGAAGGTGTTGTCACTGCCAAGCTCCTTCCAAAGGCTCTAAGGGAGAATCCCAGCCTCTTCCAGATGCTGGTGGCTTCCAGCGTTCTCTGGTTTATGGCAGCATAACTCCAATCTCTGCCTCCATCTTCACCTGGCCTTCTCCCTGTGTCCTTTCTGTAATAAACACACCAGCCATCAGATTTAAGGCTGACTCTAAATGCAGGATGATCTCATCCTAAGATCCTTGACTTAATGATACCTGCAAAGACCCTATTTCCAAACAAGCTCACATACACAGGCACTGGATGTTAGGACTTGGACATCTAGTTTTGAAGTATACAATATAGCTAGCTCACTACACTCACAGGGGATTCAGTTTGAACTAATATCTTTACTTAACTGCTACCATTCTTCACTCTGTTTGCTTAATTGCTATCATTCCTCACCTCATCCACAAGAAGTATCTTGTGAGATTATCGACAAAAAACATCTTATACCATTTTTAACCATGTATCAGCATTATATGACACCAATGATAGCAGAGTTCTAAATGCCTATTAGTCATTATTAGTCTTATTAGTATATTTTGGATTACAATGGCTCCAGTTATTTATTTCATATATATAATATATAAATGGATATAATTATATAATGTGTTTGCATAAAACATTTATTTTTATAACAGCAAAAATAATTAAAAGAACAGAAAATTTTTTCTTTACTTGATAAATAGTAAAGAAAAATTTATTCAAATAGATTTACTACCTTGAGAGAACATTTTAATCTTTTTTACTAACTTTGTGTCATATTTTTTTTAATATTTGGGACAATCCCCCATGTTATTAGTCTCTGCCACAAACAAGAGATGCCACATACTCATTTTCCCAGCCTCCCTTGCAGCTATGGGACTGGCAAATGATTTACTTCACTAATGAGATACACCTAACCCAGTCTTTGGGTCATAAACCAGGGATGTGCAGAGAGGCTGGCACCCAGGTATGATGGTGGGGACATTTAATCTTCAGAGGCAATGGCACTAGTAGTTCTAGCAGTAGAATTCTATGCCCAAACCAGTGATAATATAGATACAAGATGTGGTGAGTTGCACTGTGGTGACAATGGTATATTTGCAGCCTTGCAGTGTGTGCTAGGGTATTATTCCTGGTTATGTAGTCTCCAAGCCTGGTCATAAGCCTTCCCAGAGAGTATGTAAGCCTTCTGTAATTACTTATTAGATTACTTTTCTATGTTGCTGACAACAAAGAGCAATGATTGATGAATCAACTCACCAGACTCGGTTTACTGGCAACAACAAATAATCCAATGTGTCCACATAATTAAAAAATTGAGTGAGAGGCACAGAGATCAGAATGTAATGGCTTCTGTAATACCAAGAAGTATGTAAAATCCCTGATTTTTAAATCAAAACTTTGTTTATATAAAATATAATTTTATAATGCATGATCTATTTTCCCTCTTACTGACATTTAAAATTCATCCAGACATAAATAAAATATCTTTATTTTTATAACTTGTCAATTGGCAAGGAAAATAAACAAAACAAAATGTATCCCAGTTAATGAAGATGATGATATTAAAGTTATACATGTATATACATATATATATATATATATATATAAAGTTAGACATAAGGACTAAGGATATCATCAACATTGTCACTGCTTTTATTATTATTATAAACCAAAATATTTCCCAGGGATTTCTCCAATTCTACATAATATATTCTATCATTTTTAAATCCTTTTTTATAATACTATACAAGGCCAACAAAAAATAATTTTTATTTAATTTTACTATATAGATCGCTATATTTTGATCTATCTACAGAAAGAGTGAATATCTATCAACATATCTATATATCTATATCTATATATTCATATCTATCTATAGGTGTATGTATCTATAGACGTATCTACAGCTAGATATAAATATATTATTTTGCTATGAGTATTATTTTTAAAATAGCCATTTTAAGAATCTAATATCATATAACAAAGGTTAACTAGACCTTTTGGAAACTAGCCAAATGATCTAATTACAATTCTAAACAAATCCTTTTAATCAATTAAAAGAATGTGTTCTGAGTTTCAAAAAAGTAATGTGTATATACAGTTTTATAACTACTTGATAACTAAATTTATTAATTAAGCACCTCCTGTAAGTGAATTAGTATGAAGCAGAATGATTACAAAATGTCATTGTATAGCACTGTTAAAGGTGAGAAATAAATTTAAATAGTGAAAAGGTAAATGCCTAATAATAGACTTGTAGATTTAAAAGACCTTTAGTTTTATATTTTAATTTTTCAGAAACACCATGCAATGCTAGAGAACACTTGCACAAAAACTATGGATGTGAAATTAGAAAAAAGAACACGGCAATAATTTCAGTATTGTTAGGTGCCAGAAAATAAACTCTGGTTTAATTTAAAAACTTGAAGAAAATAATTTGTGTGATAAAATCATTAATGAAAAAGCATTTTTGAATCATCCTTAAACCTCTACTCTCTGAACATATACACAAATCCACTCTGCAACTATCTAAATCAATGGCTCTGTAAGAAACTTAAGAAATCAATGCATTTTAACCCCTCTGTACTTAAAAACCATAGGCTACTTCAACAAGCACCTAAAGTATTTCTTCCCCATAGACACTTTTATTTACATATTCCCTGGGCACTATGTCACTTGCTATTTCAACATTTTCCTCTCCACCACTTCTCATTGTTAGATGAAGAAAAAGATTCTATGGTGCCTATATTTGGAATTAGTTTTCTTACATTTTTCTTTTTTTCATTTTGTGAACATTGATTTTTGAAGGAGGTTAGACTGAAAAAGAATTGTTTTCACAGTTGAGATCAAACAATATCTTCCCCAACCATACATTTTCAAGTACAAATCTTCCTCTGCTTGATAGGAAAAATAAAAATAATCCCACTATAATAGAAATATATTAAGACTTTTCAATAAAAAAAAACTTCTGGAATTTTAAGTATTTGTGACTTCTAAATTTAAAATTTATTTACATATAAAAATAATTTTGAGTGATACTTTTCAATAATTTCTTAAAGAAATTATAAAAACAAATTTTATTAATAAAAGCAATTAAGATTTATTGATTGATGTATTTAAGAATATTTCATGCACGACAAAATTATTAAATAAATGAGGCTTGAATAATAATACTTTATTTGTTCTTAAATAGTCCAGTTAAGTTCAAGAGAGGCAGACATGTAAACACTCAATTACAAATAAAATGTGTAGCTCTCTTAAAGACAATTTTACAAGATTGAGTCACAACCTAGAAGAAAATCATCAATAATAACTGTACCTCAAATAAGATGTTTTTAAAACTGAATCAGGAAGCATAATTAGTAATTTAATAATTGAACAAAATTTAAGGAAAATAAATGAGACGAAGAATAGAATATGTAAAAGCATAGTCATGAAGCTGTATGTTTGGAACTACAGATCCTTTTACTAGTTCTGTCTGAGATTAATATACTATATTGTCTCTTTGTTCATTTTTTTATTAAGATAAAATTCACATAACACAGAAGTCCCCATTTTCAGTGTACAGTTTTAGTATATTTACAATAATGTGCAATTATCACTAATTCTAGAACATTTTATTAATCCCTAACATCTAACACCTGTACCTATTAGCAACCAATACTAAATCCCTTCTTCCCCCAATCTTCTTCTCCTTCCAGGGGCTGGAGACAATCCCTGCAACTACTAAACTACTTTCTGCCTCTGTGGTTTTGCTTATTCTTAACACATCATACAAAAGCTATCAAGCAGTATGTGGCCTTTTGTTTCTGACTTCTTCCACTAAGTATAATACTTTAAAGAGTCACCCATGTAGTAGTATGTATCAGTACCTTACTTCTTTTTTGGCTGAATAACATTACATTGTAGGATATGACACCTTTGTTTCCCCTGTGATTAACAGACAATTCCAGTTATTTTCACTTTTTGGCTATTATGAATAATATGTCTTTGTATGTTCAAGTTTTGGTGTGGACATAGTTTTTCATTTCTCTTTGGTATATATCTAGAAATATAATGCTGAGGTTACATAATAACTTATATTTAATATATTAAAGAACTGTCAATGCAAGTGTTTAATATATTAAAGAACTATCTATGTTTTACATAGACACTGTACTATTTTACATTCCCACCAGCAATGTATGAAGGTTCAAATATTTCTATATCCTCTATCACTTATTTTCTGATTTTTCTTCTTTGTTTAAATTATAGCCAGTCTAGTGGTTTGTAAACTGGTATCTCATGCTGTTGATTTGCATTTACCTAATTAATAAATATATTGAACATTCTTTCATGTGCTTATTGTCCACTTGTGTATCTTCTTTGAAGAAGTTTCTATTCAAATACTTTGCCCATATTTAATTGGGTTGTTTGTCTTTTTATTCTTGAGTTTTGAGAGCTCTTGTTATAGTGTAGATACTGAACTAATGTTCCAATCATCCATTCTATCATTTCAGAGACATTCAGGGGAAAAATTTTAGTAGACATGCTCAGTCTGTAATCTTGACCTGTAGGTTCAAATTGTATTGATGAAAAAAATGTCATGTTAGATTTTTTAGAAGTCATGAGAACATAAAAATGGTCCAAGATAAGAATCAAATCTCAAAATGTGTCACTCATAAGTTAAAATAAAGCATATGTGGTTTGAAAGACATCTACAAAATAGAAATAAAAGGAAAATTTGGCAATATTAACAATAACCAATATAAAATATAAATAAGTTTTTAAAATCCATAAAATGAGATTTATTCATAATTGAAGACATATTTAACATTCACAAAAATTTGTAATAATGATCTATGTTTAATGTTGTATAATGTAATAATAAATTTTAAAAATCTAAGAAATAAAAGAAAATTTCATAAAAAATTATAGAAGTGAGAAACTTTAACATATAGTGTTAATATTTTCTTTAAATCATTTATGATTTGCACAAAGAAAATACAAAGTTTAAAGGATCTGAATAATATTATAGTTATATATTATATTTCATTTCTGAGAATGCATATCTTAAATCACCGATGGAAAATTTGCATATATTAGGCTTAGAAAGATGCTTTTAAATAACTCATGTATGAGAAATCACACAGACTTGTTCACTGCCCATGCAATCAAATAAAATTTTAGAAATTAAGAAAAAATGAGAGAAAAATAGTGTTACTAGCACCATTAGCAAACAGGTCACAAAAATGAAAGCATAACACTAGAAGATGTAAAAAAGAAAATAGACTAAACTTTCTTAGCTTGGTCTTCAATCAAAAAGGATTAAAATTTAGAAACTGAAGATGAAGAATATTAACTTAAAAATATGCACAATGTCAGCATAACTACTAATATATATATATATATATACACACACACACACACACACTAGTCTTACATATACACACACACACTAGTCTTACATGATGAGGAAGAATGAATGACAATAAAAGAAAAACTCAACTCATTTTTTAAAATTGGTAACTGCAAAAGGCCTAAAGCCCTAAGGGAATATTAATGAGTGTTTGTCTGAAAATGATACAATCTAAAAGACTAAAATTAGAAGCACTTATATATTAAACCCAATCTGTTTCTAAACTGACTAAAATTGTATAGTTAAATATCAGTCCAGGCTAACTTTTTAAAAACACAAATAAATAAAATTTGGAAAAATAATGCTGATGCAGGTTTCATTAAAAGATGATGATATCACTTCATTCCAGGTAAATTTAAAACATTTGTGTAATAATCTGTGTTCTAGAAAAAAAATAGTAATTACCTAGGAATATAAAGAGAGTCTGAAAAACAACTTAATAAAAATTTATAAAAATGTAAAATTAGCAAAAACAGACATTAATCTGAATGTTTCTATGATCTATTTATTTCAAGTGAGAAATGGATAATAATTTCAAATAGTTGCAAATCATGAAAATAGTGGAAAGTTTCCAAACTTAATTATGTTCACAAGTATAAAAATTTATAAAGAATAAAACCTGTAGGTCTAGTATATTTTAGATAATAAAAACAAAATAAAAATTAAGAGAAAATAAAGATATAAAATTTTTGACATATATCTCAAAGATATTTAGTAAACAACCAACATACTTTTCAGATTAGATAAATAGATAGATTAAAAACACACTAATACCAGTAGAATAATATTGAAAATAATAAAGAATTGCCCTCTCAAATATCCCTCTTAAAATTCACTATGAAATACTTGTTGGTCTCATTAAAAAAAGGGAAAAACCCAGGATCTATTTTATTACCACAGTATTTAAATTGTTCTAAAAGACTTAGCCATTGTGAAGTAACAGAAGAAAAGAATTAGATACTTAACTGCTTAAAAGAAGATAAATAGTTATTTGCAGGTGACAAAAATATGAATTTTAGTATTCTATGCTACTGAATAGATCATATCAATTGAAGGAAAAGGAAAAAGGGAACTAACAGTGTTCAAAGAAGTCTAAGGATTGAGACAACATAAATCTGAGTTATAACTTTGGACCTCTATGTGTGTGTGTATGTGTGTGTCTTTTCTTTCTAGCTAGAGAAGTACTGATACATGCATGTATAGATATTTATCATACACAGATATATATCACAATGTACAAATATCCAACAACTGATATATAATTCATAAGTGTTAATCTACAGTATAAAGAAAATAATAAATGATACCTTCACTGATTGTGTTCTCTGGAAGCAGATGCTGAAAAGGAGTTTGGAGTGCAAGTTTATTCATGAGAATCAAACCTGTAAAAGGAAAGGAGAGGAGCAGAATTTGTAAGAAAAAGAGGCCAAATTACCATGCAGGCCCACCCAAGTCTTAACCAAATGGTCAGATAGTGTTGGAATGAATATTGCTTGTTAAAGTGACTGTCAATGGACTAAAATGACTGGGACTTACACTCCGACCTCTCTTAGTCACCAAATATGGACTATGGCAGAAAGGCTCGACCTTGAATGAGTCAGGAGCTGTAGCTGAGGCAAACCCTGAGAAAGCTCACAGCCTGAGACTAACTGCTAACCACACTATCCCACTGGGAAGCAAGTCCTTCCTTGAAGTGGGATCTATATAGCCGAAGACCATGTCTATCCCAGCCCACCCTCAGCACCACTTGGATCAAGAACTCCATTTACCTTTATGGAGCAGCAATTCCAAGTTTCTGGTGGGCCTCTTTTTCAAAGTAGAAGCCCAGTGGGACACATTATAGACGTTCCCTCTGTCGGGTGGCCTCAGAGCCACAATTGGTACTCTTCTCTCTTCTCTCCATTATTCATTTTAGGTTTTCTTCACTGCTACTTCTCACCTCTCTGTGACACAGGCCACCCTGGCAAGGGTGTGACCTTGGGAAAGATGACAATCTCCAACCCTTAAGGTGCTGACAGCTGGAGGTGAACTGCTACCTGTGCACCTTACAGCTAGGCAGGGAATCCTTCCTTGAAAGTCTTTCTTGAATGAAAATCTTGATAGCATAGACACTTAATTAAAATATGTAATATATGATATTTAATATTAACAAATGAACATATGGTATATATTATATAATGCATAATACATAATGTCCAATATACATATTCATACTATATAATAAACGCATATATAGAAAAATACTCATCTGCTTCTCCTCGGTGGGTGGGACTCATTTTTTCCCCTGCCCATAAGCTTCCTCCATGGGATGAGAGGAAAAGATCTTGGGGACAATCAAATTCAAGCTTACATCATGCCAGCTAATGATTCCAGAAGAATGATTCCAGAAGAAAGATTCCAGCTTTTCTTTCTCAGTCGTTGTGCTAATGGGACTCTGTGCTTCTTTCATGTACAGGATGAAAATGTTTTGTCTTGTGTTGTTTTGTTCATCTAAACAATGACAAGAATGGATACTGACTGGCAACGTGTAGGGGTGCGTTGATTATTCACTGACATTTGCAAATCATTCTTCACCTTCCTCTGCCATACTTGTGACCCAAGAGTCTGATCTCTGTGGACTACATCACTTGGTTCCCTTGTCCTCTGACCCAGCTGAGAGGCCCTGCCATGAAACTGGATGGAGGAGGGAAGGAAGATTGGTATATTTATTCCCTTGTCTCTCTGCTGGGAGGCAGTTCTGCCATTTGCTGTACTTTCACTGTGGTTAGTCCTGGCAGGCCCTCTCTTGGAATGGATCCAGCTTTTCTGGTCTCAGTAGCACCCTAATCTCTCTTGGTCCCTCCCTTTGCTGCAGTCCCTGGCTGCTTCCTTAGAGTCCTTGTAGTTTCCTTTCACTGAGTCTACTCTATAATAGTGTCTTCACTGTTAATCATTTGAGTGTCTTGTCTGTTTCCCATGAACTCCTAGGTCACCCCTCATGTCTTTATAAATCTTCAGTGAACAACTCTGGGCCTGACTTGGGCAGGTACATTGGAAATATGATGGTGTAGAGGATAAAGTATTGAGATCTGAAGCTCAAAAGGTAGGATATTGTGATTGTCCACTCTGATAGAAACACATTCAGTGAGTGAAATGAAGTTCCCTAAAGGAAAGGGAGATTACTTTCAAGGAAATAAAGGAAATAGGGTCTTATACAAAAATTGTAGATGTCCTCTAATCTTTCCTTCTCTTAATAATGTTTAGAGATATAACTTTCTTTTCCTACATGTGATTTCAATTACCAATTACTTCATAGTTATATTTTATCTAAAACCTAAAATATACACATTCCTTTTGCAAAGAGAGTCCACCCAAAATTTCAGTGGCTGCATTGAGTTACAGGCCCATGTTCCCTGTTTGTTTTACTTTGGTTTTATTGGGCCTATGTACAACTGCCTGTGGTTCTATAGTATACTGCTAGTAAGAAAATAAGTGCTCCTAAAATTACAAGATGATGGAAGCAGCTGAAATGACACTAACTGTGATTAAGCATGTTCATTAAGAGAAGTGGAGACAGTAGACAACTAAAAGGCCTCTTTGCATATGCCACATTCTGCAGAACGTGGAATCAAGACTTGCTTCAATAAATAAGCTGTCAATAAATAAGCATCTTGGTCTGGCCACAGGTAAGGCTCCCCTATATCCACTGTTTATCATACCTAAAAAGATACTTTATTTCTTGTTGACATGGACAGGAGGTTTTGAGAATTGTTTGGTGACTTGAGAATCACAGCTCTGTGTTTAACAGGCAGAATAGTTCTCAGGGACAACAATTCTCTGAAATGTATATTTTTCTCCTACTTAATTTTTGGGGGAGTTTTAAAATCTAGTAAATAATAGTTTGATCATAATAGCTATATTTTTCTCAAAATTTATTTTTCTTACTACAAGGCCTTGGGGCTTAATTCACTACCTGTTCCCCCTTAAGCCCCAAACATCTGCTTTTCTTCTGCTCTCTGCCTTGGGAAAATATGCAACAATAAATTAGATAAGACAAAGCTAATATGCTGTCTACCTCCAGGATCCATCTCAAAGGTAGGATTTTTAGTACTGCATGGCAGAGGTGGGTTAGGAGAGATGTGTCAATGATGGGGGGTGTGTGTGAAAATATCGGGCTTTCCCAGGGCCAAGGGTTTTTCTAGAACCCAGTGCCACCCCTTGGGTTTATTTATAACTTCCCTGATTCACTGGCATAAATGTTAGTATGAGGCAGGAAATTGGGATTTTGCACCCTTGATGGAAGTTTATTTTCTAATATTATTCTTACTGGGTGCAAGTTTAAGTTCATGGATTTGCCTTGGTGCTGTCTCAAGCAATTGGCCCACTTGGGAAGAAGGACAAGAGGTCCCTCCCTTGGTGCTGTCCCACCTTAATCCTGCCTGAAGCAATGGCCACACCTGGGGAAGGAGGAACCCCTGCTAAACTTCCAAAGAATGTAGGGAATCCCCAGCCCACAGGCCAGTAGCCCAGGCACAATAGGATTTGGAAAGTGACTTAGACTAACCTAAGATAATTATCATGTCCTTAACTGTCCATCAAAGTAATTCCATTGTGATCTGAACCATGAGGCAGACCCAATCCATACTCTATCGAATAAGACCCCAGACCATAACCAGAGTTTTCTTGTTACAACACCTGGGTCTGTTCATCATTCTGTGATGAACGTTATCTTGCTCTCACTCTGTAAACCTATATCTTGCTCTTGCTCTGTAAGTATATCTTGTTCTTCCTTGATAACTTCATTTTATGCTTCCCTTGCTTTTGTTGTGTCTGGTCATTCTTTGGCCAAGAGCACACCAAGGACTGAGAACAGACAAGTTTACCCCCAATTCTGACAGCTATATTTTAAATCATGAGAAATCCAAAATCTAGGACTTGAGGATTAAAACCTTAAGAGGCTGGTCATATAGAAAGAAATCTGAAAGAGTCTGGAGAGGAAAAACACCAGGAGAATTTGTATTGAAAATAAGGTAAATATCCAACAATGACAGTTGTTCAAATAATTTTTGATATATTCAGTTGAGGTAATTGTAAATAGCTGATAAAAATCAGATTTAAAAAATAATGATAGGGAAATATATTCATAATGTACAACTTACGAAAATAAAATAGGTGATAATTATATGTTAAGTATGCCCTCGTTTTTCTTAATGAGTACTTATATAACTATTATATATAAAGGTTATATTGTAAGATGGGTTTAGCAAATTAATATATACATTTATGTTTCTCTAATTTTAAAAATTTTCTACAATAATGTTTTTATAATTTAAAATGTAATAAATATCACAAAAATGCAGAAATATAAAATAGGTTGAATAAAAATCAGTTTTTGTCCAAGACAAACTGCCTAGAATGATCTAGACCAGAACAAGAAGCCAGAAGTCTAGAAACACAAATATCTGATAGTAATTCTTAGTTACTAGGTAAATGAAAATCACACTCAGTGTCCTATTAATGATTTACAGTGATATTAAATTTGAAATTTCTTTGAAATTAGATGAGTTTCCTGAAAAGGAGAAGGTTTCTTTTGTGGGGATGAAGACAAAACTTCCACTTCACCCTTGGAAGTTTCGCTGAAAAATCAACTCACAATAAAGCAAATTATTAAGTGAAAAGTTATCAAAATTTTTTAATATGTATACATAGGAACCCCCAGAAAATGAGGATTCAACTCCCCAGCAAGGCTCAGAATCTTACATGCCTCTCCATTAAAATGGGTTATGGGGGGAGGGAAAAGAGGAATTCTGCTCTGGGAACAAAGGACTACCAGGAAGGATGAATGCTTCGGGAAGGAAGATTAAGCAGTAAATAGTTCCCTTTGGGAATTTAAAAGACTCTGAGAACTGGCACTTTTGTTTTCTTTAAGAGTCTGTTCAGGTGAAACCACTGGTCCAGGAGAAGTGGGTCTGAATCTCAGGCAGAAAAAGAAACTTCAACTCTTTGGGGAGGGTCTATGGTGGTGAGGGACAAGGGAGAGGGGAAGCTCAGAGAGAGCTTAAGACTTCCTCACACAAACCAGTCTGTCAAATGCCATATTTGGGGTAAAATATTTCTAATTTCCTTCACTATCTTAGAGCCTGCATCATTATATATGTATCCTTCAAGAAGCACATATAACAAGTTTTTAATAAAATTTTTAAAAAGTAAAACATATATTTAGGAATCCTAAGATGTTCATAGCTTTATTAATTTTCAAGATATAAACACATAACCATGATCCAATTTATGGAATAGAACTTTGCTGAGACCACAAAGACCTCCCCTTATTCCTTGAATCAGACACCAATGCCTCCAAGGGTAACTACCTTGCTTACTTCTATCATCATTGATTAGGGTTTCCCTCCCTAATTTGAACATTATGAAAAGGAATACTAAAATATGTACCTTTTGTGTCACATTTTTTTCACTCAGCATTTATTGGTAATTTTCCAATTTGTTGTCTGTAACAGTGGTTTGTTAATTTGTATTACTTTTGAGTGAAATATAAATAGACCAGCACTTGCTTATCCATTCTTTTGTAGGTGGTCATTGAGTTGTTTCCGGTATATAGCACAATTTATACATTGTGCTTCTGTGAAACTTCTTGCACATGACTTTTGGTAAACCTATGTACACATTTCTGTTGAGTATATATACCTAGAATTGTTGGACCACAGAACATATATATTTTCAGCAATAGTAGACAGTGTCAGTTTCCTAAAGTACTTCTTGTGCTCTCATCAGTAGTATGTCAGAGTGTTTCAGTTACTCTAAATTCTCACCATCACCTAATTTTAGTCCTGCTGGTGAATAGTGGTGTTGTATTATGCTTCAATTTCCAATTTTATGATGATGAAAGTAATTATGCAAATTTTCATTTTAATTTACAATTTGGATATTATTTTTTATGGAATTCCTGTTCAAGTCTCTGGGCTATTTCCTTACTGGATTTTCTTTTGTTTTCTTATTGATTAAAAGGCATCTTGTGGATGTGAGGTTTCTATGAGATACATACATTTTTTTCCCCCTTGCACTGCTTGCTCACTCTCCTGATGATAACTTATAAGGCACATGAATTCCTCATTTTACTAAAGTCCAATTGATTGATTTTTTTTTAAATAAATAGTTCTTTGGAGTCCTCTAATAAATATTAATATTTCCCTGCCCAACAATCATACAAATATTCTTCTGTATTTTCTTCTAGAGGTTTTATTCTTTCACTTTCACATTTATAAATATAATCCTAAATATCTTGCTTACATATGTAAATCCATTTAATCTTAACTTTTGTTTATGATTAAGATCATAAGGTATGAAGAGATTGAGATCTATTTTTTCCATATGGATACTTAATTAAATTAGAGCTTTTTTTTTCTTTTTTTGTAGTAAGATACATATAACATAAAATTTATCATCTTAACCATTTTGAAGTGTAAAGTTAAGCAGCCTTAAATACATTCACAGTGTGAAACCATCATCACTACTAATCATTATAACTCTTTTCATCTTATAAAATTGAAACTTGGCACCCATTAAACAATAACCCCCCCCATTCTCGCCTTCCCCCAGTCCCTGGCAACTGCCTCAGAGCTATGTATATATAAAGTATTTATTTTATACACATATACAGATGTATATATGCATAGGTCTCTTATCTTTATATCAATATTTGTATCTCTGTCTATCTATCTATATATGAGGTTGTGTGTATATATATTCATCTTTATGCTTGTTTGTAGGTATCTGTGTATATGGATAAAGTTCCATACATATGTATATCATGTATATAAAGTATATATCATGTATATAAAATTCCATGCATATGTATATCACACACGCACACATACATATAGCTTGTTACGTATTGTTATAAATGAAATTATTTTTCTTATTATTATGAAATTCACATTCTTAAGGTGCCACAAACTTATTACTGATGAGTGAATTTAGTTACTAAAAGAGTAAACACAGCTCTGTTACCTGTCATATACTTCAAATATGTTGAATATTTTTATCTTTGTAACCACTGTGTAAGTTGATGGGGAAGCTGAGATGAACATGCTGAGGAGATGATCTTTCACATTAGAAGTCCTGTGATAGCTAAGAGCATACAAGAGAAAGACAACGGTTTAATTTGTTTACCAGATTTTGATTCCCTTCCTCTCAACCTCATTGCTTTCAAAATGAAATGCTAAATTACTAATTCTATAATAATAATGAGCAAACTTAATTAGGTTAGTAGAGACCCATGAAATTAATACAAGCATACATAGTGCTACTATAGTTTTCAAAGGTGCTAATGAATGACAAAGACTATTGTTATCTTGATAGTGTTAGACTTTGAAGAATAGTAGACACAGACAAGTCAAGGTACATATTGTCTGGCAATAGAACAAAAGTTAATATTAGGATTTAGGTCTTAATTGTTGAACTTAACCTGAACAGAGAATGTCTTTTGAAAGTGTAAATAATGCTCTACTAAAAATATATCTCAATTTGACAAACTCAACTATTATAATATTAATGTAACATTACCTCTATGTAGAAAATGAGGGATAAAGGAAAATAAGCATATTTAACACAACTAATCAAGACTTTTAAATAAAAGAACAATTAACACTAATAGTAATTATTCTTAAAAATATTAGCCCTGAATTATCACTAACATCACAAAATTATAATAGAAACAGCTTATTGTTTTTCTATTACTCTTAAATTTCTCCAAAACTTATTTTAGGGAATGCATTTATTCACCAAGTAGCAAGACAACTGTTTATGTCATGGCAATGTAATTAGAAGGCAGATCAATGTAAATGGATTTTTGACATTGTAATTATTTGAATTTTAGAATATAACAATATGTTTCATATGCTTGTATATAAATAATATCTTCAAAATGATATGTGTACAACAAGGTCAAGCTAAAAGGCAGTGTTTTGCACATAAACATTCAATTTTTTTGACTGCAGTTTAATTCTGTTTCAATCTTTGTATTGCTCTTTGATTGGAATGGAGATTTCAAACCATCTCAAATTCTATCTTGGACTTAAATCTCTTAAGTCTTCTTTCTAAGCAATTTTTAAAAACAAACATATTTTGACTCTTGACATTGCTTTGGCTTTGATTTGTGATAAACTGGATTTTCAGAAATTTCCTTCACAGTTTTCAAATTTTATGCAAGGTCTAGACACATTCTTTCTAATTCCCTATCATAATCCATATGCTTCATGTCCTAGGCAGTGATCTGGGCTTGTGGAGCTCAGGAATGAAGAAAAGAAAAAAAATAAATAACAAGGCCTGTAATCTACCAGAGTTGATGTTTCTTGTTTCTTGTTCATTAATATTAATATTAATAAAATATGCAAATCAAAAAGAAGATACTTTCTGATATTAAGAAGTTTTAGAAAGATAATAAAATAGGTTAGTAAGATAGAATTGCAAAGAAGAAAAAGAAGACCCCCCAGGTGGTATTTGAGCTGAAATGTGAATGATAAAAATGTCATCTACACATGACTATTTGCAGGTTCTCTACAAAGAGAAGACTTGAAGAAGCTGTGAGTCAGGAGCAAGCTTGGTGAGCGGCTGAAGCCTAGTGAATGTGAAGGAAAGTGGTAAAGATGATTTTATTTTTATTTTATTAATAATTTAGTTTTATTAAAATTAAAAAGAAAAGTTTGGTAGTTTTGTAGGCTGTTCTTATAAATTAAGAGGCTAAACAAATCCTTATTCTCACTTAAGGGGACTTCTGCAAACAAAACAGAGAATTTTCCCAAATGCCTATTCAGCTAGACTGTAGAACATTTAGTTAAATATATATACATATATACATATATATATTATTTTTTCTTGCCAAAAGCTACATGCACATTTACTATACCTGGAAATTATGTGATACATCCAGCATTCTATAAAAGCCTGTGTCATATAACAAAACTTACACTTGCCTGCATAAAATTGTGCCTCATAAGCTCACTGTAAAGGCTTCTCTCTGCTTGTTAAAGTTTCCCTCTCTCTGTATAATGATAAAGTTTTTACTTATAGATTGATTCCTGGGTAGATTGGCCCTTACTTATTTCACAATAATTAGTGGTGGTGTTAGTCAGAAGCATGTGACCCAAGTGCTGGATATTCCTTTCTATGATCCATATAACAATGACTATTTAAAAAAGAGAATCTTTATTCAAAGATCCATATTTTGTGTGACTTCTCCAATTTGTCAGATCAGCAGTCTGAAATGTCAGTTCTTGGTGTGCTCTTGGCCGATGAATGACCAGACACATCAAAGGCAAGGCAAGTGTGAAACAAAGTTTATTGAGGAGAGAAAAACGGGATTATAGATCAAGATCAAGATATAGGTTTACAGAGCAACAGCAAAATAAATTCTCCACAGACAGACAAATGGACCCCTTGTCATAAAAAAAGGTGTTGGTCATGGTCTGGGGTTCTGTTTTATAGGGTCTGGATTGGGACCTCCTTGTGGTTCAGACATCACCCTGGAACCACTTTGGTGGACAGTTGGGAGTTATATAACCTGAATCTTACTGCACATGTGGATCTCCCACGAGGCTCTCTGAAAGGCCGTTTTGGGGAGCGGGGGTGCACAGCAATGTAGACTTAAGTTAATGACATAATAATTAGCTTTAGGTTGTCCTAGGACACCTTCCAGACCTCATTGTACCTGTGTTTCTTGGCCCACCAGCTGGAGAATCCTCTGCATTCTTTTGCAGTTGGAGCACTAAGTTCTGATTGGCAGATTCATAGGGCATTCCCTCCTCCCCTAGATACAGCAATTGTTTGGGACTCCCACCTTTGTCCCGAGAAGATGCCAGAGATCTTTGTTGTTTATGTAACAAATTGATGTGCCATCTGACAATGTTTTACAATTTTTTTGGAGTGACAGATTATTTTCTGCCTTTTGCTTGTCTGGTTACTCAGGTTTTCCATGGAGTCTCCAAATGGCAAAGATAGTTTCTTAAAAGAGGCTAAATAACCATGAATTATTTTGTCTTTAGGCAGGAGAGGACTTGCTGGATTCAGTGTGTTACAGTGATGGATCTTGTCATATGAAGGCAAAATAGACAATGGGGGAATTAAAATATGCAGGACCTTTAATTTCTTCCATATAGTATAATGTGATTGTTCCCAATTAGCCAGAATATTTAACCTAGAAACAAACTTAAAAATAAAATTCTTTTTGATTAAAATTATTTTATAATCTTTGTGCTACTAACCCCCAAAATGCACAATCATTGAAATGTATTTCAATGAATACCTTGTGCTTATAAATAATTAACACAAGGAAGACTACATTTCTCTTTTGATTTGTCAGTTGTTTTGTTATATGTTTCATAAACAAAAGGATTCCTATAATAGTTTTGCATTCATTAACATTTGGAGCCCATCAAACAACTCTATTTTTATCCCTCTTTTATTAGGTGGAGCAGCAAACTTTTGTGCTACTTTGTAGCCACTGGTAGAAAGCTAAATTAGTTTAGTCATAAAAGATATCAAAAGAGTTTTATTATTATAAATCTGGAGTTTGAATTTGGGAAAACACAATCCAGAGATTTTAGAGATGATATAAACTAACATCTTAAATGTCTAACAGAAAGAAATAGTTACAGTCAATATTTTCAACAGTTACTTTCAATAATACACAGTGATAAGAAACAATGGTTATTATTAAACTTTAACTTTAAAAAACAAAGATTCAAGACCATGTCAAAAGTACTGAAAGTTAAAAATATTTGGATGATAAAAAGAAAAATCTACTATGTACATCCAAAATAACTAGTAAATTTGGAAAAAGAAAGAACAGAATTCTAATTTTCTCTTTTTTGTATGCCATTCAAGTAACAATTTGGACTAAAGGATTTATTGTTTTCTAATCTTATTAATGTCGATATATAAATATATACAGTCTCACATATATAACTTAGCTATATAAATATACATAAATAAATATACAAACAGATAAGTTTAAAGCTTTCAATAATTACAATTTATAAGTATTTACTATATTGCTATTTTAAATAAGAAAATAGTTTTATAACATATTTACCATTTTAATAAGCCCTGAAAATTTCTTCAATAAAGTGACAAATTTTTTCTTGTTTGAAAAGATATGAATGTTTCTATCTTTCTGTAACAAATGTACTTACTGTTTTTTAACACTTGTGTTGTTCCAACTACAATCGCTCACCAAAGTAATTCACTTAGTTTTCTTCAAACACAAGAGTAAACCAGAAGGGAGGAAAACATGTGCTGTGTATTTTTTTTTCCATGACCAAGCATTCTATTCTGCATAAATTTTAAGGTGGCAAAAATAATTCCAATTATAATAACATTCAAAGGCATTTATACAAAGTGTTATAGTCTTCCAACTAAATAAGCATAAGTTAAAACTAGATTCAGTGATCACTGATTTGTATCTTTCTTATTTAGAATTCCAAAGATCCAAAGATGATATTTTTATTACCTCGATTTTATATTTGTCTAAGGTTTTAAAGTCAATAAAAATGTGTTATGTATATGTTTCATTAACATTTTAATTTCTTATTACTTGTATCATTATGAGAATTTCACCCAGGCTTATACCCTTTTAAAATGTTCTTTATTATAATTCTATATAACTAAGAATAATTTTTATATCATTTAAACATCTTAAACATAAAGAAACGATTATAGCATACTTAACTCATAGACCACTACAATTAATTTACAAGGTAATTGTAAGTAATTTAACCCCACTCTTATCATAGTAGAATATTGTGATATTAGTTTTTATAGTAAAATCAGGGAGGAAAATAGAATTATCTTTAAGTCAACATTATTAACTTATTTTCATTTATATACTTGAATATCTATTTTCTCAAATATTAACATGAAATATTATTTTAATATAATCTATAAACCTCTGAATGAATAAACTAAATTTTTTTTTGATTTAATAACAAATATTTATTGGCCATTTTTAATATATCAGTCATTTTGCTAAATTCTTTTTTTTTAATTTCAGCATATTATGGGGGTATAAATGTTAATGAATAAACTAAATTTTAAGGTCTCTTTAAATTATGCCAAAATCTGAGTACCTTAACCTTCTTATTCTGAGAAACTTTATAAGCAAGGCCATAATTAAAAAACATAATAAAACAGTTAAACTTTTTTTCTTTGTTAAACTCTTTTTCTCCATTGAGTTAAAGATTACCAAAGGAAGAAGTTAAAAGAGGAATAAATATGAAGGAATAAACATACATAAAGTATTATAAACATAATATTTTCTCTTTATTTTTAGCATAGATGTGACAACTAATTTTTTGCTAGCCTTTTCATTTACATTATTGACAAATATTTTTGTTAAAATGATGGGTTTTTGCTATTCCTCTTATAGTTTCTTTAACTTCTAAATTATATTTATGGTCTTGCCAACTAGCTATTTTCAACAAAATTTCTGTATCTTCTGGCCCTACCAGAAGAATGGACAGATAGGAAGAAATGAAATGTAATTACCAAAGACAAGTCTAAATTTTTCAATAAATTTTTCTCTCTGTCCTGGAGATTGGAGTTTTCTTAATTATGGTACAGAGACCAGAATGTGACCCAGATTTAAGGTACACATTCCAGTCAGTACCTCCTTCAAATGGAGATTGCATTCTTAAAGAATTATGGTTTCATTTATTCCTAAGACAAAAAATAAATAAATAAATAAATAAAACTAATTCTGAGAGTCTTGATGAAATAATCAAAGCTCAGATAACTTCTCTTGTGATTATGGGAAGGGTGGGCTTCTCTGTGAGCCAGATGAGATGCAAGGAGTCTCAGATGTGTGGACTATTTATTATCTACTCAAGAGCTCTGGTCCATGGCAAAAGGGTTTCAGACAAATTTTGGCAGAACTTCTAGTTTTGTTGAAGTACATTAGTCAATGGCCAGCAGAAATGTACTTGTAAGTAAACAAAGATTAATTTATTCATCGCCATAGTAAACAAGAATTTGTCAGTAAAACAATGGAGTGTTTCAGTACAAGGGAGTTATGTGGTGATTAATTATAGACAGTTTTTAGTAAAATTCAAAGAAAAGTCTGTCCTGAATTGGGACCTATTGGGAATTATAATAATTAGGAGATCCGATGTATTAATAATTGTTATCAAGAGGCAGAAGTAAGAATCAGGGATATGTTCTTATCAGAAATCTTATCGGAAAGAATAGTTGCGCATTTTAGCTGGAAGAGGGGTATGTTTGATTATTTGTATAATGGCACAGTGTCCTTGTTTCTGTGTTTAGACATGATTAAAATGTTATCTTGCTTTGATCTTATCCTGCTATGGTCAAAATGAGCCTGTCTGATTACTGTTGATATACTTTAGAAACTTTATATGATCCAGAGGAAACTTCAGGGCCTACCTGTTGGCTGCCAAAGGCCAGCTGTTGGCCATTAGGGCTGCTGTTGTTGTTGTTATTGCTCTTTACTTGTTTGTTTTTCCTCCTCATTATTGTTACTGTTCAACTATGGACTGAGTTTTGTTAGATAATACAAATGATAAAATATCTTTGTTTAAATGGGAACTGGATTTATAGCAGAGAGAAAAAAGATGCAGGTATAAGATAAATAAGGATAAGATAAAATCCTATCATTTTGAATTTGAAGTATCAGTGTAAATTCAAAATGCATTTTAAGTTTTTAATAAGCATTCATGAGCACATTTAGGAGTCAGATTGTGGTCTCTACATACCATTTTCCAATTACCAGAACCAGGGATCCTTTGAGATATCTTTGGCTCTAGACCTGGGACAAAAATAAACAAGAAAAACATTGAATTTTTTGTCATATCACAACCCAGTAAACCACAAATTGCAATTAAGAATGTGTCAAAAAATTCATTTTTAATTTTCATTAACCTGTGACCAACAAAAGCATAAGCTGGATGTCATATTTCAGGTCCTCGAAATAGAACTTTCTCCCAGAATCTAAATCAGCTCAACTGATATCATCATCACCTTAGCCTTCTAGATAAAGATAATACATTTAAAATTCATAAATGTATGACAATACATTGTCACTCAATGTCACTCAACAAATTGACACTCAATATGTTTTAATATGCTCTGGTTTTGGTTTGCTTATTCTCAGAATAAATAGAGCATTTTTATTGCTGGAGAGATACACATGTCACTGGACACTTATTAAAGAACTTTCTAAACCCTTGGCCTATAATCCAAAGACTTCACTTTCCATACTAACCTCAACATTCAGGAAAAACACAAGACCAGTAGAATTAAAACAAAAATTTGGCAACATTCTCAGGGGCTCTGAAACTCCTATAGCCTAAGTCCGTTGACAAAAGCTCTCCCTTTGTGATTAATAATAGGCTGCACCATACATTTGGGGATTTCAATGGTGATCTTAATCTACCCTAACACAAAATTATGCTATACTAAATACTATGAAAGACTCATATACAGTACACAGATTTAGACTACTGGGCACAAAAACCTCTTAGAAGACATTCAAAATATTCACCTAAGCAGACCCTACATGGCCTGAAATGAGAACACTTTAGTCTTCTGATAGAGATATTTCAGAGTGCACCTGAGTCTAAGTGAAAAACACCTTGTCAGGAATTCTATTTTTTTATTTTAGTTTATCAAATTATGGGGGTACAATATTCTTAGGGTTACATATATTGCCCCTGGCATTCCTCCCCACTCCCCTGCCTTACCAAAACATCAAGCATGTACTACCCCCAGGTGGTGTGCATTGCACCTATTTTGTAAGTATAAATTCTTCCCCTCCTCCCCCCTCCCATCTGCCCACCACCTGATAAAAGTTTTTTTTTTCTTTTTTTGACCTTTGGGTTACATTGTATATCTTTGGCTTTCCCTAGGAAGGGTTAGAGGTATTCCCTCCTCCCCCCACAATGCTCGCCACAACCCTAAGATGTGTATCTCCCCCTCCCCCAAACCCTGGTGGGCACTATCACCATTTGAGCACCATAGTTTTAATCAGTCAGTACCAATTTGATGGCGAGTAGATGTAGAGCCCGTTTTCTTGTTCTTGTGTCACCTCACTTTGGATAATGGGCTGAAGCTTAATGCAGGATAGCATAAATGGTGCTAGCTCACTGTCATTTCTTAGAATTGAGTAATATTCCATTGTGAGCATATACCAAATTTTAATTATCCACTCATGAATTGATGGACACTTGGGTTGTTTCCATGATCTTGTAATAGTGAATTGTGCTGTCATAAACGTTCAGGTGTAGATGTCTTTATAGTAGAATGTCTTACGCTCTTTGGGGTAGATGCCCAACAATGCTATTGCTGGGTCAAATGGTATTTCTATATCTAGCTGTTCGAGGTATCTCCAAATTCTTTTCCACAGAGGTTGCACTAATTTGCAGTCCCACCAACAGTGTAGGAGTGTTCCTGTCTCTCCACATCCTCGCCAGCATTTGTTGTTTTGGGATTTCTTGATACAAGCCATTCTCACTGGTGTTAGATGATATCTCATTGTGGTTTTGATTTGCATTTCTCTTGTCAGGAATTGTTAACTGTCACAAACAATACAACTCCAGGAAATTGATCCTTGAATTCATTCTTCCTACATCAAAAGGCATTTTCTCTCCTTTCCAGATCATTGTACTCCATTCCTTCATGAAACATTAAGATGAGGATTCATTCTTAAGAATCCTACAGAGGCATATGAACTTTAGAAGAGATAAACAAAGCCAGCGTCCTTTTATCAGACAGATGTTGAAATGAAATATATAAATTCCACCCAAGATGATGAACTAGGTTAATTTTCTGATACATTTACTCCTTTTTAATTTTTCTTTTTGGTTTACTGGTAATGTTATCTATTATCATTTGGTGATATCCCTCAGCAATCTCATAAATGTTTTATTAATATGTTTATACCTATATTTATCTCTTTCCTTTTAACCCCTCAAAGCATTCTTCTACTACCTAAAAATAGGCAAGGTTTGTATCCATTTGCTACAATCACAGATTTGCTACAAATTCAGATATTGAATTTAAATAATTACTGAATTTTTCATCCCTCAATTAATGATCTTTGACAAAATTTAAGTCTGATAAGTTCTTTAGAAGGTGGATTTCCTCTTATTCACTCCTTCTAAAGTTTATATTTCCTTCACATTATTAATATAACCCTCGATATTGTCAAAATAAAATATTGACTACAAATCACTAAGATATTTCTGCTATACTTAAGAATATGAAAAAGAAAAGTTATGATAAGAAAGAAAGAAAGAAAGAAAGAAAGAAAGAAAGAAAGAAAGAAAGACAGAAAGAAAGAGGAAAAGGAAAGGAAAGGAAAGGAAAGGAAAGGAAAGGAAAGGAAAGGAAAGGAAAGAAAAATCCCCATTTAGGCATGGCATGGTGAAACTGCAATAAACCAAAGATGGAGAGAAAGTCTTAGAAGCAGCTGAGGTGAAAGATTACATACAAACGAACTTCAATTAATTTAAGAGCTGACTTTTCAAGGACAAGACCAGAAGTGAAGGAAATTGTTATATCTTTAATGTCCTGAAAGAAAATACATTTCAACCTAGAGTGTTGCAATCAGTGAAACCATCTTTTAAGAACAAGAACGGAACAAGGACAGAACAAGCACAGAATAAAAACATTATCAGGCAAAAACAGAGATTTTCCCATTTCAAATAGCCAATAAAAATCAACAGGGATAATTAGTTTCAAAATAAAATAAAATAAATTGAGAAATAATAATGAACTCTTAAATTAGACATACATGAAATGGAAAAAGGAAAAACAGAAAGCACAAAATAAGATATTAGAAACAAATCAAAATACTGAATTCAAGAGAGGTACCTAAAACATAATACCAAAAACTTAAAATAAATTGTAAATAATATTTCATAAATAAAATTGTAAGTATTTTTTTCTTTTTGAGACAGTCTCACTTTGTTGCCCAGGCTAGAGTGAGTGCCATGGCGTAAGCCTAGCTCACAGCAACCTCAAACTCCTGGGCTCAAGCAATCCTCCTGCCTCAGCCTCCCGAGTAGCTGGGACTACAGGCATGTGCCACCATGCCCTGCTAATTTTTTCTATATATATATATTAGTTGGCCAATTAATTTCTTTCTATTTATAGTAGAGACAGGGTCTTGCTCTTGCTCAGGCTGGTTTCAAACTCATGAACCTTGAGCAATCCGCCCGCCTCGGCCTCCCAGAGAGCTAGGATTACAGGTGTGAGCCACCATGCCCGCCCAGCCGAATTGTAAGTATTAATCAAATCAATGCTGGTATGTAATTTCTCATATCAAATAAAATAGAAATAAAGCAGAACTGTTTTAGCATTATATGTATCACCACCACAAGGTAAAAAATTCAAAAAGCCAGGACGATCTATCAATGTTGAAATATGGGTATCATACAGAAAATGATCAAAACCAAACCACATATCTGGAGAAATTATATTCAGTGGAAGTATTAATATAAAGCAAACTTCTAGATCACAGATAAAAATAAAATGATAATTTTAAAGAGAGTTAGAATGAAGCAATAAGCAAGGTGCTATCAATCAAAACATATAGAAGACCTTACCAGAATGTCAGCTTATTTGTATAAGGACAATACCTAATGATGATAAGTATCTAGAATGTGACAAAATGAGTAACGAAAGAAACCAGACACAAGGACATATATCACGCAATTCCTTGGATATTAAGTTCCAACATAAATACTGTTGTCCTTTGCATGGTGTGGACTGACTCTGTGAGCACCAATGGGAACCTGTTTGGAATGACCAAGGTGTGTTACACCTTGATTGTGTAGCAAGTCACAAGACTATTTACATTTATGGTATCTGTCAAGCTGTGTGCTTAACATTGTGCATTTTGATTTATAAAATTATGCCTCAATAAAAAAATTAAATAAATATATTTCAATGGCTGCAGTATAGAGGCCTTACACAAAATTTATGAAAAAGATCTAAAGCAAAACATAGAACAGTAAATTCAAGAAACTTACATAAGAAAAGAAGACAAATTCATAATTAATGATCTAAGTGTCAAATTTTAATAAAAAAGTAGAAAGAACAGCAGAAAACAAAGAACTTAAAAGAAAGAAAATAATAATTGTGAAGCAGAGAATAAAAATACAGTTTTTGATAACACAAAAAATGATTACTGAAAAAACTTTCCAAGATTAAAAATAAAAGTAGAGGGGCTATAAGAAATATATTTTAAAGAAGATATGATTTTACTACTGATTTAAAATTATGAAAATCTTAGAATATTTGATGAAAAAATACAACTTATCCAACTGACTCAAAAAGAAATAGAAATGCAAAATAATCCTATACTCATTAATGAAATTGCACCTCTAATCAAAATCTTTTCACAAAGAAAATAACAAGTGAAAAAATTTTTAAGGGGAAGTTCTACCACATTCAAGTAACAGATTGTTTTGATTTTATATAATCTATTTTATATAATCTATTCTCCAGATTAAAGAAAGAATGTGCCCCAAGTTAGTATATATTCTTGATACTCAAACCAGATAAGGACACAGAAAAATTATAGAACAATCTCATCTATGGATATAGAAGCAAAAATACTAAAGCAAGTATGAGCAAACTTCTTGATCAATTTAGTCTATTAAGATTTCAAGTCTGGCTTAACATTTCAAAATAAATGTTGTAATCAGGAAGACTAAAGAATTAAAAATAAAAATATAATTATCAAAATACATAACAAAAAAAGGTA
Source organism: Mirza zaza (assembly GCA_008750895.1). NCBI lineage: Eukaryota > Metazoa > Chordata > Mammalia > Primates > Cheirogaleidae > Mirza > Mirza zaza. The sequence goes on from VSMD01014170.1 coordinate 57,685, forward strand.
GTGAAATCCATTATCCAATCTTGATAAAGTCTCTCAGCTATTAATAGCAAGGAATAGAGACTGACTTATTTATCAAGTAAAGATCCTGTCACAAAATTTATCACAAACATTATTAAACTTAGTAGCTAATTTTTACTACATTTTTAAGATTAGGATAAAGATACAAACGCAAACTATTTAAACTTCTGTTCCTCTCTTTCTTATTTTTACAGGTGGTCCTAGGCAGTTTATTAAGAAAATAATTAAATACATGAAACAAACTTCTAATTATTTGCAAATTGTTATGTGATAGCAAATGTATAGAATTTATAGGTAAGTTATTAGGGCTAATAAAATACTTAAGAATGGCTGATAAAAAAATCTATATGGCAAAAACCATTTGTTTATTTATCTTCTAACATTTCCAAAGTCGGTTTCCATAGCTTGTCAAAATCAGTATTTTTTTTTTTTAAGAGCAACTAAAACTATGAAGTTTGTTGGATAATGTAAAAAGCTTTTAGGAACAAAATTATAAAACTTCATTGAACAATATGGAAGACATATACCATCAATTATCATAAAGATGTCAGTCCTTCCCAATTGAATCAAATGATAAAGAGAATGAATATAGTGTATTATATTTGTATAGTAGAATATCACATGGCAATAAAATGAAATGAACTATAGATGCTTTTATGAAAAACTTCAAGGAGGAAAAATGTAATTTTGAATAATAAAAGCAAGTCACAGAATGGTACATATGGCAAGTATTTTTGCAAAGTGCAAATATAGGCAATTTTTAAAAAATAAACACGTGAACTCAAAATTTCACAATTCATTTTTTTCTCCTGTACCTGTCTGAAGCATGTGTTCCTCTTGGATGGGTAGCTTTCCTTTGCATGGTAATTCCTTCTATTTAGTGATGTCATCGTTCCCTACAGTCACCTATTTCTTTGCATCCCTCTAGTTCAGGGGTCCTCAAACTTTTTAAACAGGGGGCCAGTTCCCTGTCCCTCAGACCGTTGGAGAGTGCGCACTGTGGGCCCAGGATGAGTCAGCTGCTAAGCAGGACAGGCAGTGGCAGCGAAAATACCCAGAGGGCAGGATAAATGTGCTAGGTGGCCCATATGTGGCCTGCAGGCCTTAGTTTGAGGATGCCTGCTCTAGTTGATAGGGAAAAAGACCATGGAAAGACACACCCTCTTCCAACCACCCTGGTCCAAAAATGACACATATGGCTTCTACTACTCATCTGCCATTTGAGCAAGAACTTGTCACATGGCCTCACCTAAATGCAAGGGATCTGGGAGAGAAAGTCTTCAAAGAAGCAGCTGCTTCCTAGTGACACTACACAAGGCAGCATACATTTCTAGTGTAAATTAAGCAACTTTATTATTATATACAAATGAAAAACTAAAAAGAAAAACATAGGAAGAAATAATATAAATGTAAACTTGGTTACTTTGAGACAAGGTTGGAAATGCAAGCTTGTTGGGCACAGTGTGCTTTTCAAAGATACAGATAATATTATACTTTATTAGTTTGGGGTAAGTACATAAATGTCCAATTTATCATTATTATTATTGAAAATTTGCATAATTTATGTTAATATTATATATGTATATATAGTCAGTATTCGTGGGCAATTGGTTACAGGGCCTCCCCAGATACAAAATCTATGGATAATCAAATCCTTGATATATAATGGTGTAGGCTAAGTGAGGTGGCTCTAGCCTTTAAACCCAGTACTTTGGGAGGCCATGGAGGGAAAGGCCAGGAGTTTGAGACCAGCCTGGATAACATAGTGAGACCCTGTATCTATAAAAAAAGAAAAATTATTTGGGCATAACGACATGCATCTGTAGTCCCAGCTACTTAGGAGGCTGAGGTGGGAGGATCACTTGAGCCCAGGAGTTTGAGTCTACAGTGAGCTATGATCACACAATTGTACTCCATCATGGTGACAGAAAAAGACTTTTCTATAAATAAATAAATAAATAAATAACTGTAGCATTTCCATGTATCCTATGCACCTTTCCCTTATCAAATATGATCAAATATATCACCATAACAGATATAACAATAATGAAAACGTTTGAAATAATGCAAGAATTATCAAAACGTGACACAGAGACAAAAAGTGAGCATATACTATTGGAAAAATGGCACTGAAAGATGTGCGCAATGCAGAGTTGCTACAAACCTTCAATTTGTAAAAAATGCAATATCTGTAAAGCACAATAAAGCAAAGTACAATAAAATGAGGTACGTCTTACTTTATATCTTTTAATAAAGTCTCTTTTGTAATACATTAATTTGACATTAGATTGAAATTCTAAATATTTTATCATTTGAAATCTAATTTTGAATGTCTTCTGATTTATATATTTAATTTTCATAAAATCTAATCTGCATTATTAACAAGGATATTGCCAAAGGTTATTTAAATATGACAACTTATATACAGGGCTATGCTTCAGTAAAAGCTAAGTTTATAAAAAGCAGCATGATTACAATGATATCTTTCCATCCTTTGTGTTTCTAAGGTATAGCATTAATAATATTTAGAGATACTTTAAAATATTATGGCTAGTAAGAATATATTCATGAATTGTATATAAGAGTGCCAAAATGCATTTTCAAGTTGAATACTAATGGTTAACTATATTATTTAATATCATGAAATTTTGTCCTATAGAATCCTTGTTTTCCTTTCACTAAATGTATGCCTACATCTAGTAGATCAAATAGATCATATCCATGTGATATGACTATCTAAGAAAAGAAATTTAGATGGTAGAATGTGTAGATGTGATATAAATGAAAATTTTAAGTGATAAAATATTTGAAAAGCTGAAAATTCATGTAAAATTAATCCAAAAATGGTAATATCTATATGTAAGGCAGTGTGCATTTTTAAAAAGTTGTATGAGGCACAGTCTTAGTCTCTTTTCTGCTGCTATAACAGAATTCCACAGACTGGGTAATTTATATATGACAGAAACTTAATAGGTTCATGGTTATAAAAGCTAGGAAGTTCAAGAGCATGGCACCAGCATTTGGCGAGGGTCGTCCCATGGTGGAAGGCGGAAGCAATCACATGAGACAGAGAGGGAAGTGGGCTGAACTCATCCTTCTTATCCGGAACCCACTCCCACAGTAATGGCATTAATACATTCATGAGAGCAGAGCCCCCATGGCCTAATCATCTTTTAAAAACACAATGTCTTTATTTTGAATTACTTTCTATCAACCTCTACAAAATAGTATTAACCCTCATTTAGAAATAAGGAATAGACACAGGGATTGGTTAATTGGCATTCCAAGGGTCAAAAAACCATTATGTTCTTTAGCCTGGACTGAAACACAAGTCAGATTTCTGGCTGATTCAATGGTTATATCCAGACAGCATTGGTCAGTTAAACAGTTAAGCAATGGAGACAGTTGCTTAGGTTTAAATATCATCTACACTAGTGTAGGTACAGGTTAGGGAAAATCTTTCATGACTGTATTCACTCTGTATAGCTCCGAAGGACTGAATTCCCAAAATACATAAACTGTAATCTTTCTGAAACTAGAACCTGGTTATATTTAATATCATCAATGGTGGCAGAATTGAGATCATTTTACTTAATTATTGAAAAGCCATCATTATTGGCAAAAGTTTCATCTTTGTAACCAAGAAACTGAAATATACAAATTGTTTGAGCAAGAACAAGCCCCAGAACTCCTCAATATACTGGAGTGATGAAAATTTAATCACTTTTCCTGATGGTACTTTTGATTATCTCCTTTGTTTCATCACTTTATTTCTATTTCCTTCAAGCCACAGTATCAAAATACAAACATTCTTATTAGTAATTATATTTTTGTATGATCTTCCAAACTTTTTTTTCTGTTTAATTAGAATAACATCACTGAATACACAGCTATAGCCATCTATAAAACAAAGAAGGCTTCATAAAACTTCCACAAAATACTGAATTTATTTCTTCATGTGCTTTTTAAAACATTACAAAATGTTTTATATGTACTCATCATTCTTAAACTCTTTTTCCTATTAGAAAATCTTTCCAAAACTATGCTCATGATTGTGGATTGAGAATAGTTTCATCACTGAAAAGTCTTAATAATGAAAGCAGTCTGGCATCACTAAGCTTATATTATCAACACAAAAAGTTAATTTTCAAGTATAGAAGATATCACTTCAAATATTTCCAGCCATCCATGAATGTCATTCTGATTACTTAACAAAAGAAAGTTAGAGTATAGAAATTTTACTAATGAATACTGTGTAAAAGATATTTTACCACTGATGATAACAGCTATTAACATTTCCATAATGAGAGGCAGTTCTGTGTGTGGCAGTGTGTGCGTGTGGAAACTTTTAGGAAAAGAAATATTGCTGAAATGAGGAATATTTCTCAGAACTTAAATAAAACTCTTTTGAATCTCTAAAACATTAACCTAAAGCGATGATAACCTCAAGAAACAAAGACATCGGAATAATGAGAAAATTTTAGCCTGTTAAATTCTTTTTAAGTTTTCCCTATGATTTAAGATTTATTTTTTAAATAAATTAAAGAGTACAAATAAAAATCAATTTTTCCTCGTCATGCACTCTGCGATTTCATTCTCATCCATTCCCAAAGGAAATCTCCATTTTGTATTTATTGTATATATTTTATACACCTCGATTTATACATATCCATAAATACTAATACTGTACTAATTGTTTTCTTTGAAATTCTATGTAAACAAAGCATCAAACCTATATATTTTGTATCTCACTTTTTAAAAGATATACCAAAGTTGGTATTTGTAGATTTAATTCAAATATAATGTTTTATTTTATTCTAGTCTATTGTATAACAATACCCCAATTTCTTATTGATAGATATTATGGTTTCTACACATTGTTAACAATATTAGAGTCAGTGTTGTTGTACTTGCCTCCTCATGTACATGTTTGTGTACATGTTGTGTATAATCCAAAATTGAAATTACTGAATTACAGACTTCAGCTTCTATAGATACAGCCAAAGTGCCTTCCATGGTGACTGATCAATTCATATTCCAACCAATGTAAGAATGTTTGTGTTTCCATGTTTTGGGATAAATAATCTTTTTAATTCTTGTCTAATGGAAGAATTTCATTTTCTTAAATGTGTATTTTTCCTGATCAGTAATGAGATTAAGCATCATTTATGTGCCATGAACATTCAGGTTTATAAGTTTGGGTGATTTATTCATGTTATTTGTTCATATGTCTATGGGTGTGCTTGTTTTTCTTATTACTATTTTGGAATTCTTATTTTCTGGTTTCCGCTTATTTATCAGTTACATATGTTATAAAGACATTCTTACAGTTTCTACTCATTTTTCACTTTTCTATGGAATCTGAATTTTAAAAATTTCTCTCTAGATTGCCATCTTTCCTTCTTCTGAATGTGTTTATTTATCAAAATGAAATTATTTTTTAATTTGAACAATTATCATTAGCAATAACTGCAAGCAAACTTTAGTCTCTGACTACTATCACTGTCTTTACAACTCCAGCCCCTGTGCCAGCTACCCTTTATCTTCACCTCAGATCCCTCTACCACTCTTCTTTTATGGGCTATCTTCTCCTTTTTAAATCCTCTAACGTCCAAGGTGAATACCTTTATAATAAATTTATTGTATATATCCTCAGCAATCTTGTCCCTTTCTTACTTTCTGTTAGTTTCTTGAGTAAAACACGGTAGTTAAAATGCAATTTTCTAGCTGGATGTCGCTAGAGAAAAATAACAAAATGTTAAATATTCTCACTTAAATCTATGACAAATAACCTTAAGTTGACCCTCCATGAGTGTTATATAATTTCCAAGTAGTTGGTGATTTTCAAGATATCTTTATGTTATTGATTTATAGTTTATCTCAATTATAGTCAGAGAATTTTATAAGAATTATATATCCTTTTAAGTTTATTGGTTTTATGGCCCAGAATACAGTCTATCTTGGTAAATGTCCTATATGCACTTGATAAGAATGCATATTTTATAAATAATTGTTGAGTGGAGTGTTCTATAAAATGTCAATTAGGAAGTATTAGCTGATAGTGTTTTTCAAGTACTCTATATACTTATTGATTTTCTGTCTACATGTTCTATCAATAATTTTGAGAGTGGTTTTGTGGAATGTTTATTTATCCTTTCAATTTTATCAGTTTTTGCTTCATATATTTGGAATTTCTGTTATGTAGTACATTAATGGTTAAGATTTTTATTTCCTGATAAATTGACTATAGTTCCAATATCCTCTTTATCTCTCGTACTGTTTTTTTCTGAAAAATACATTGCTATTAATATAGCCTCCATAAATTTTATTTTGACTGGGTTAACATGATGTATCTGTTTACATCCTCATACTTTTAACCTATTTACATCTTTATAATTAAAGTAGATACCTTGTAGGCAGCAAGTCGATGGTACTCACTTTTAATCTCAATGTGACAATCTTTGTCTTTAATTGAAGTGTTTAGACCATTTACATGTAATGAGATTATTGACATGATTGTGTTTAAATGCACCATATTTTTATTTGTTTTCTCTTTGACATATAGTCTTTGTTCCATTTTTTCTTTTTCCTGCCCATTTTGGATTAATTAGTCTTATTTGTTTAATTTCCTATGTTGAGTTATCTGTAACTTTTAAAAATTATTTTAGCAGTTGCTATAAAATTTATAGTATACATCTTCTCACAGTCTATTTTCAAATATTAGTAAGCCACTTAACATACAGTGTAATATCTTTACAAGAGTATACTTGCAGTTATCCTTTCTTAGCCTTTATATTACTGCCATCATATATTTCAACAGATGTTGTAAACCCCACAATACATGCTTTTATTTTTGTGTAAACTGTAAATTGTATTTTAATTACTTAAATAATAATATAAATCTGTATATTTACTCATGGAGTTACTATTTTTGGTGTTCTTTTATAGATCTAAATCTTCATGTGGTATCATTTCCTTTTGCTTGAAGGAATTCCTATAATATTTCTTTCAATGAAGTTTGACTTGTAATGAATTCTTTTAGCTCTATATATCTGACTAAAGTCTTTATTTTGCCTTCATTTTCTAAAAGATATTTTCTTTTAGTAAAGTATTATAAGGTGGCTTTTCCCTTTGACTCCAGTACTTTAAAGTTGTTTTGTGCTATTTCCTTCTTACTTGCATTGGAAAATTTTTGGTCCTTATGTCATTAAATATATCAACACAATCCCTCCCACTCCATGTTACTTCAGTTACCTATAGTTTTGGATGCTTGAAGTTGTTCATGCTTTACTGATGTTCTGTTCATTTTATTTCATTCAATCTTTTTTCCCTCTCTTTCACTTTTGTATAGATTTCTTTACCATGCCTTCAAATTTACTAGTCCTTGTTTCTGAAGTAACTCATCTATCCTTTATCACCTTCAGTGTATTTTATCATCCTAGACATTGTAATTTTCATGTCTAAAATTTTAATTCAAGTCTTTTGTAACTTTGTTAGTTTCTTACATTAACATGTTCATTCTTTGATCTAACTTCTTTATGGAATATGAGATATAGATATTAGTTTAATTTTTAAAGTCCTGCTCTAGCTATACTATCATCAGTGTCATTTTTGAGTCAATTTTAATTGATTTTTTTTTCTTTGGTATGGGTTATAATTTCCTACTTCTTGCCCCAACTCATAGTTTTGGATAGGGTGCCAAGCACTGTGAATTTTACATTGTATGTCCTGGATATTTTTTGTATTTCTATAAAGATTCTAGAACTTGTTTGCTAATTTACTTGGAAACATTTTCATTCTTTTGGGTCTTGCCTATGAGCCTTCTTCGCTGAGATCAAAGCAGCATTTTGTGTAGGGTGTTCTTCTCCACTATTGATGTAAGATCTTCTTAGTACTCTATCCAATTCACCATTAATCATGGGGTTTTTCACTCTGTCTAATGGGAAAAGACACTATTCCGTGCCTTATCTGAGTGTCAGGCACTGTTCATCCTAATCCTTTCAGATGAATTATTTGACAACTTCTATTATTTTCCTCATACACCTGTGCTGATGGGTATACAATCATACTTGAAGGGGACCTTTTGAAGATTTCTGGAGTTCTTCCCCTGTATAGCCCTCCTTGTTCTCTGGTACTTGGGCATGCACATTACAGACACCTTGACTTGCCTGTATACTTAGTTCTGTGTCCTTAATTCAAGGACTCCACAGATCTGCTGCTTTATCCCACTACCTGAAATATCTATCTCTAAGCAGTGAGCTGGGGAATTGCATGACTCACCTTGTTTATTTCCCATTCTGATGGATCACAATATTTCATTTTCTGGTATCTAATTCCTTGAGGCCTGTTGTTTCATACAGAAAGTCTGGTTTTTTAGTTGTTTGAAGTGGGTGTGGGGTGCATGTAAATTCAGTCTCAGTTACTTCACTGTGAAATTGTGGATGGAAATCAAAGCTTCTTGTGACTCTTGAATGAAAGCTTAGTAAGGTAATTAATTCTACACACAATCAAATCCATCCATCCTTCCTTCCTTCCTTCCTTCCTTCCTTCCTTCCTTCCTTCCTTCCTTCCTTCCTTCCTTCCTTCCTTCTTCCTTCCTTTCTTGACAGAGTTTCACTCATCGCCCAGGTTGGGTGCAGTGGTTAAACTCCTGGGCTCAAGCAATCCTCTTGCCTCAGCCTCCTGAGTAGCTGGGACCACAGGCATAGGCCACCATAACCAGCTAATTTTTTCTATTTTTAGTAGAGATAGAGTCACCTTCTTGTTCAGACTTGTCTTGAACTCCTGAGCTCAAGCGATCCTCCTGGCTCTGTCTCCTAGGGTGCTAGGATTACAGGCAGGCATGAGCCATTGTGCCCCACCCAAATCTATTTTTCTATCACTTATCTTTTAGTTCCATTACCTTGCAGCATTAATTGTTATGTAAAAACTCTGAAGTATTCCTAATTATCATTTTACTAGTTAATATATTTCTTTTCTTTGATATTTGTTTAAAATTATTAATATTTTTTTAACTCTGTTGTTCAGTTTCTCAACTTGTGACTGTCTATGTATAGTTTTTTCTCTATTAATATACTGGGCACCACAATATTATCAGGCCTTTCAGAGAAATGGGATTATGTTGAAAACACTGAGTTTTAACTGTCTTTATATCCTTTCTTTGCTATTCTTTTGATTTTCTGTCCCTGAACTACTCTTAGAAAAACATTAGCTTATGAATTTATCCTTCTTCCACTTACCTGCGTTTTTTTCCATTTTAATTGTTTTTATCTTTTGATGCTTAATTATTCTATGATTTTTCCCAATTTTAAATCCAAATTTACTATCTTTTACATGGATTAAAACCTATCCCTTTCACTCATTTTTAAATTTCAAATACACATTTTTCATTTGTAAGAAATGTAATTGGTTCACTTTCATATTCTCGTTAACCTGCTTCATTTGATTATGTTTTTGTTTCATCCTTTATTATTTTTTATCAATGTAATTTATTTACTTTTTTGGACATAAATTTTAAATGTTGAACAATATTTTATTTACAGTTCATGAGTAGAACCATGTTAGTGCTTTATTATAATTTTAGTGTTCATCTTTCATAAAATTATATTTCAATTTTTGCTATTTGTTTTTGTATACTTTTAAATAGAAGGTATCTACTTTTTTGGTTCACTTTTATCTCATTCTTTTCTACTTTTATGATTTAAAGCATCATTTTATTGTTAAATATAAGCTACAGTCATACAAGTACCTGCATGTACATTTTTACATGTATTTATGAAGTGAACATCCTATAGTCACTTGCAGAATAAGAAACAGAACATTGCCAGCATTCCAGAGCCTCTCCCCAGATGTGTCTTGCTCTGATCACAAACTTTGCCTTTTCCCAAAGGTAATGACTGTCCTATCTTTAATGATAATGATATCTTTACTTTTTAAATAGTTTAATCATTTATATATGCATCCCTACAGTAGATAGTTTAATTTTGCCCACTTTTGAACTCTATTTCAATAGAATATATTATATACATTGTTTTATGGCTTGCTGTGTTGCTCAGTATTTTTTGTTTGGTTCATCTATGCTGTTGTACATAGATGCGGTTGTTGTATTTTATTTTATTTGAAGTAAAATATTCAATTGTGTGTCTATATTACAATTTATTCAATTTTACTGTAAATGGACATCTAAGTAGTTTTCAGTATGAACTAACAGAAGCATTTAACTAACTTACATTTCATGTGATTACCAATATGTTTGGTTTTAAATTTATCATCTTATTTTGTACTTCTATGTGTCCCACCTATCCTTTTTATTATTCTCACTTTGTATTTGTTTTGTTTCCCTATAACTTCAACCCCTGTAGTACTTTTTGGATTATTTTTTGTCCCTATCCTGTGCTTACCTCTTCCTGTATAATGATTAGGTGGTTACCTTCCCCAAGGATAACTATCCTTCTTGCATGCCATACTTTGCTAGACTCATGGTGGCAGTGATATGTTACAGATTCTCTGTGACAGCTGATAATTGTTGGTCATCTCTGTATTGTATTATCCTTTCTCTGTAGGCCGAGAGTTTGGTAGCCATGGGCTACTTATCAAGAGGTGGTGCAGCCACATTCCTGCCTCAAGTCTTGAGACCATCTCTGGTCCAAGTCTAGCTTGGAACAAACACCACTTTATTTATTCCTTCTTTTACTAATCCACAAAGATACTTTTTCTGAATCTGGCTTTTCAAAAAAAGTATCTTGTTCATAATTTCTATCTTTAAAGCAGGAGCTGTATTAAAACATACATTTGTTATGCCATCATTTCTGTAAAATCTTAAGCCAGGGTTTCTTTGTTCTAATGAAATCAATATACTAATTAATAATTCTGTGAACAACACACTTATTCATTCCAAAAAGCAACAGGAAGGAAAAAAACCCTGAGAGAAGTTCACAACAAAGTTGACTTCTTAGCCTCTCCTTGTGTCTTTAAGATGAATTCATCTTGTAAAATGGAAGACAAATATTCATAATTTTTCTTAAGTGAAATGACATGATTTTACAAAATCTTTTTTAAAGAGGAAACCATAAAGAGGGCCAGCTACTTATAATGTGAAATACAGAAATTTGACTAAAATACCTTAGTTATGTTTATATATAGATGTCTATTTCCAAAGAATTAGATATAAAAGTATTTCTCCAAATGTCTAACTTAGAAAATGTATATCCAATTAACCATTGCCTTGAAGGCTTTTATACTTGCATCTTTTGAAGTAGAGGTCAAACAGAAGGGTTAATTGGAGATTTCAAAGTGGAATTTTGGGGGAAATTAAAGTATTGCTCTCAAAAATTTGATTTTTTTATAGATACCTTATAATTTGCCTGAAGCTACCTTCACCAATGACTTTATGTAGTTTTATATTGACTGAAAACATAGGGTACTAAAAGATATATTAATTAAAATACCTCATTAAATGTTTAATCTCAATTTGTTGGGTCTGTTTAATCATGGATTAGATGTGGAAATATGTATAGTGTTGAGAAAAATGGCATACCTGTTACTTAACCTTAGCAACAGGATAATGGCAACAACCCCAAGCACACAGGTCACTGTATTCTGATATGTAGCTCAGCCATAGGCTACTATTTAAAAGATAACTTATGGATGCCCTAAGACTACTGTTATCTTGAATAATTTTTTTATCACCAACTTCCTGTATTCCATCATATTTTACTATAAAATACATTGTTCCCAAAGAGGGCCGTGACATAAACTTGCTTCCAATCATTTAGTTATTTCTAGGGTCTCTCAGAGACCATCACACAAATACACAAACACATTTGAATAAGCTTGTTAAGTGTGTATTTAGATAAAATTGGAATAGGATAGAAAAACAGCCTCACTCTGTGTAATGGTCCCTTTGTTCCTTGGCATATATTTTCCTTCCTGTTGAAAGAAATGGGGGAAAATTCCCTAAAGAAGATCCTGTCTTTATCCTATCATTTACTGATACAATTAGAATATAGCTAAGTGGATCTGTGCAGACTTATGTTCAGGCAGTATTATCGTTAAACAAAGACAAGAAAATCCCATATATCAAACTATCAGACTCTCCCACCCACCCACACAAATACACACACACACACACACACACACACACAGACTGAGATGTTTTTTAAAAATCACATGGACATCTCTGCCACTGGGGACTCAATACTCAGTACTGGTTCAATACAACCAATAGATGTTCAGGCCCAGAAAAATGCTTCTCAAAGTCTCTTGCCTTTTGCCCTCAAACAAATATGTGATATGTTATAGAATATGTGATAGCCATAATTTTTGGTCATCTCTGTACTATATTATCCTTCCTCCCTAGGCCCAGAATTTGGCAGCCACAGGCTACTTGCCAAGAGGTGGTACAGCCACATCCCTGCTTAGAGCTTACTATGTTTACATGCCATGACTTTTTTGTTTTATGCCTCCATCCTTGTTGATAATAGACTCTGATTTGTACTGAAGGCATTTAGAAGCTAAAGAGCTTGGTAAGGGAAGACCACCTTTTTCTCTAAATGAATGAAATAGATCTTCCTTAACAAAGCCCTTTTTTAAGAACTGTTGAGGATTCACTTTCTTATTCTTATTTTTGTTCCAATTTGTAGTCCTGATGGTATTCAGAAATTATTGAATTATTCTGCTCAGTTGAGCTTGTTAGTTGATAAAAATTTTATAATAACTTAAGAATCAAATTTCTCTTTTTAAATAATATGTTATCTTACTAAGCTCTAGTGATACTTTTGTATGCCATATTAATTCATTCACTTTGCCATATAATCTTACATTATTGACTGACCATACAACATTTTATTCATTTATTCACCTGTTTTAACTTCTTCCATATTTTCATTTTGTAAAGAGTGCTGCTACAACCATTCTTATACATGTCTCTCCTTTTATGTGTGCAAAGATTTCTCCTGGTTATCTACCTGTGGTTGGGATTGCTGAAATAACATAAAGTGCAATACCAGTTCTTAATCCTGGCAACTAGAGAGACACTGAATGCTAGAATTGTGAGTAGCTTATTTTTATAAAATATTCAGCAAATTCAATTCAATTTGAATTTAACTAACTTTTACTAAATTTTATAATATGCTAGAACTTAGCAAATGTCATGGGAGCCTATGTTGGAAGGCAGAGGTAAGGGGGCTGGGTCGCCCTAATAAAATGGCCCCTGATTCACACATGAACCAGGTGAGGGAGTGACCAATAGAGGAGTAAGCCATGAGGAATCTGGGGCAAGGTGGAACAAGCTCTTAAGGCAGTATTGTGCCTGGCATGTTTGAGGAACAGCAAACAGCAAAGTGATGTATGGAAAAAGCATAAGAGATCAAGTCTGAGAGGTAACAAATGAGGAAGCTGGGCAGCTCGTGCAGAAGCCATTGTTGGGATTTTGGCTTTTACTGTGAGTGAAAGGAGGTGCTACCAGGGGATGTTGTTTTAAAGGAACGATATGATCTAAGTTAGGTTTTTAAGGATCATGCTGACATCACACTTGAGAAGAAAGTATAGCACAGAGAGTGGTGAAGAGGAGGAGAGGGAGACTGACAGCTCCTGTTGGAAGCATCCTGAGGAATGAAGTGGACCTCTCAGACAGGACGGAATGCAACCCAGGGGCCTCAGAATGCATCTCCCTAGGCTCCAAGTGGTATGTGTAGGAGCAAAGTTGGGAGGATATACTGTGAGAGAGCTAGCAAGAATTCTGAGTAGAAGAATTGTCTTCTAAAAGGGGTGGACAATGGATAATTTGCCACAGAGAGAATCACAAAATATGTACAGTATGGTCCCCTCCATGTGGGCAGTGACTACCCACAAGCAGGTGAGGCTGCAGAGGGAACTGCTGACATTGGTGTCAGAGCTAAAACCAAAAGGGAAGGAAATAACTTCTCTCACCTTCTAATGTCCTGCCAATGCCTCATACTGAAATAACTTAACAAGAAACCAGCTGTCAAGCATTGGGGAATGTAATTCTCAGGCTGCCAGGCCCATCAATTATAGAGGCAAGCACATTTAAGAGTGGCAGTAGAGCTGTGGTCTAATCCACAAATATCTAACCCTCTTAGGGTCTCCAGACTTGATGGTTACTATGCCTACAACCTGCAGAGGGAAGACCCCAACTCTTCTCAGGCTTCTCTGAGGAAAAAGTTTATGCAAGCAACATGCAGTTCAATATAGTCCAGTGGCATTTTCACGATGGAGAAAAAGATGATGCAATATTCCAGGAGCCACCTTCAAGGAGGCAAACATAAAGAGAGCAAATACCAAAAAAATCAGCTAAAAATGCCTGCAAAGAAGTAATGTCAGACCAAAAATGCTCTTAACTTGTCTCATCATTTTGAAAGCTTCACACACTGTCACCTGCTCCAAGAATGTTCTCAGTCTTATGTTAGTCAAATCTCTTCCTTGCCATGAGTGGTGATCTAAGCCACCCTCAGAGTCAAGATATATATATATATATATATATATATATATATATATATATATATATATATATAACTTAAAATAAAATATACATATCTTTTTTTAATTTTGGCATATTATGGGGGTACAAATTTTAAGGTTTCAAAAAATGCCCTTTTCCCCCCTTCCCCCACAAATCTGAGTTTCCAGAGTGACCATCCCCCAGATGGTGCACATCTCACTCATTATGTATGTATACACCCGCCCACCCCACCTGCCCAATACCCTATTACTGTAGTACCTATGTGTCTACTTAGGTGCTGCTCTGTTAATACCAGTTTGCTGGTGAGTATATGTGGTGCTTGTTTTTCCATTCTTGGGATACTTCACTTAGTAGTATGGGTTCCAGCTCTAACCAGGAAAATACAAGATGTGCTATATCACCATTGTTTCTTAGAGCTGAATAGTCCTCCATGGTATACATATACTACATTTTATTAATCCATTCTTGGATTGACAGGCACCTGGGCTGTTTCCACAGCCTTGCAATTATGAATTGTGCTGCTATAAACATTCGAGTGCAGGTGTCATTTTGGAGAGTGTCATTGGATCTTTTGGGTAGACGCCCAGTAATGGGATTACTGGATCAAATGGTAGATCTACTTGTATCGCTTTAGGGAATCTCCATATTCCTTTCCACAGAGGTTGAACTAGTTTGCAGTCCCACCAGCAGTGTAGAAGTGTTCCTCGCTCTCCGCATCCACGCCAGCATTTATTATTTGGGGACTTTTTGATAAAGGCCATTCTCACTGGAGTTAAGTGATATCTCATTGTGGTTTTGATTTGCATTTCCCTGATGATTAGAGATGTTGAGCATTTTTTTCATGTGTTTGTTGGCCATTCTTCTGTCTTCTTTAGAAAAGTTTCTGTTCAAGTCCTTTGCCCACTTTTTAATAGGGTTATTTGATTTTTTCTTGCTGATTTTCATGAGTTCTAAGTATATTCTAGTTATCAGCCCCTTATCAGATGCGTAGGATGCAAAAATTTTCTCCCATTCTATAGGTTGTCTGTTTACTTTCATGACTATTTCTTTGGCTGTGCAGAAGCTTTTTAGTTTGATCATGTCCCATTTATTTATTTTTGTTGCTGCTGTGATTGCCTTTGGGGTCTTCCTCATAAAATCTTTGCTTAGGCGGATGTCTAGGAGGGTGTTTCCAACATTTTCCTCTAGAATTCTAATAGTTTCATACCTTAGGTTTAAGTCTGTTATCCAGCGTGAGTTGATTTTTGTGAGAGGTGAAAGGTGTGGGTCCAGCTTCAGCCTTCTACAAGTGGCTATCCAGTTTTCCCAGCACCATTTATTGAAAAGGGATTCTTTTCCCCAGTGTATGTTTCTGTCTGTTTTGTCAAAGATTAGATGGCTATATGAGGATGGTTTTATATCAGGATTCCCAGATCTGTTCCACTGGTCAATACTCCTATTTTTTTGCCAGTACCAGATTGATTTAATTACTACAGCTTTGTAGCATAGTTTGATATCTGGCATATTAATACCTCCCATTTTCTTTTTGTTGCCTATAATTGCTTTTGATATTCGGGGTCTTCTTTGGTTCCATACGAAGTGTAAAATTATTTTTTTTATATCTGTGAAGAATGCTGATGGGATTTTAATAGGTATTGCCTTGAATCTGTAGATCAGTTTGGGTAGTATACACATTGTAATGATGTTGAGTCTGCCGACCCATGAGCATGGTATGGATTTCCATCTGTTTACATCCTCTCCTATTTCCTTCCTCAGTGTTTCATAGTTTTCCCTGTAGAGGTCTTTTACCTCCTTGGCTACGTATATTCCTAGGTACTTTAATTTCTTTGTTGCTATTGTGAAGGGAATTGAGCCTTTGATTTGGTTCTCAATTTGATTGTTGTTGGCGTATATGAATGCCTCTGATTTCTGTGTATTGATTTTGTATCCTGAGACTTTACTAAATTCATTTATCAGTTCCAGGAGTTTCTTGGTTGAATCTTTGGGATTTTCTAAATATAATATCATATCATCAGCAAACAAAGGAAGTTTGATCTCTTCTGCCCCTATTTGGATACCTTTAATTCCACTTTCCTGTCTGATTGCTGTAGCCAGGACTTCCAGCACTATGTTGAATAGAAGTGGAGACAGTGGGCAGCCTTGTCTGGTTCCAGTTCTAAGTGGGAATGCTTTCAATTTTTCCCCATTCAGTATGATGTTGGCTATGGGTCTGTCATATATGGCTTGTATCATTTTTAGGTATGTTCCTTCTATGCCTATTTTATTAAGTGTTCGTATCATGAAAGGGTGTTGAATTTTGTCAAAAGCTTTTTCTGCATCTATTGAAAGAATCATGTGGTCTTTGTTTTTGCTTCTGTTTATCTGGT
>VSMD01014173.1:0-27517 GCA_008750895.1 Mirza zaza
AATTGCAAGGCTGTGGAAACAGCCCAAGTGCCCATCAATCCAAGAATGGATTAATAAAATGTGGTATATATATACCATGGAGTACTATTCAGCTCTAAGAAACAACGGTGATATAGCACATCTTATATTTTCCTGGTTAGAGCTGGAACCCATACTACTAAGTGAAGTATCCCAAGAATGGAAAAACAAGCACCACATACACTCACCAGCAAACTGGTATTAACTGAGCAGCACCTAAGTGGACACATAGGTACTACAGTAATAGGGTATTGGGTAGGTGGGAGGGGGAAGGGGGGCATACATACATAATGAGTGAGATGTGCACCATCTGGGGGACGGTTATGCTAGAAACTCAGACTTGTGGGGGGAGAGGGGGAAAGGGCATTTATTGAAACCTTAAAATCTGTACCCCTATAATATGCTGAAATAAAATTTAAAAAAAGACATCTGCACACTAATGTTTATAGCAGCACAATTTGCAATTGCAAAGATGTGGAAACAACCCAAGTGTCCATCAATACATGAGTGGATTAATAAAATGTGGTATATGTATACCACGGAGTACTGCTCGCCCATAAAAAAAATGGTGAACTAATACTTCTTGTACTAACCTGGATGGAACTAGAGACCATTCTTCTAAATGAAGTATCACAAGAATAGAAAAACAAATGCCACATGCACTTACCATTAAATTGGAAGAAATTGATCAACATTATGTGCACAAATGGAAATAAACTTCGCTGTAAATCAAGCAGGTGGGATGGCGGAAGAGAAGACGGATGAATTTTCACTTAATGGGTACGATGCACACTACATGGGGGATGGGCACACTTATAACCTAGATGCAACAGTACAAAAGCAATTTCTGTAACCAAAACATTTGTACCCTTATAATATTCTGAAATTTTAAAAAGAGTAAAAAATAGATTACAATATATCATAACTATAACTTTCATATGCATTGGCAAACCAAAACATTTGTGTGACTCACTGTATTGTGATATTCACCTTATTGTAGTGGTCTGGAACCAACCCTACAATATCTCAGTGGTATGCCTGTGTGTGTATATATATATTATATATATAATATGTAATGTATATATAATATATATGATATTGGCTGTTTCTCTGGAAACTACTGACAAGTACATATGCTTTATTTTCTTTGGCCTCAGGAATTTTGTTCCCTCAAAAGCACACAAGCAAATATATAATACAGAATATCATGAACAGAAAATGTTAAGTCTATGAAGAGAACAAAATCTCCGAACCTTCTAATTCACAGATGAATGGTGACGCTATAACTTAAGGAGACTAACCACGTTATTTTCTGATTTATGTTCAGAAGCTATTACTCTAAATGATCACTACCAAAATTAAGTTGCTATGTCTTTCTATAAATTAGTTCTTAGGAAGTAAAACAAACATAACATGAGCCTTTAAGCAAAATGAAAGTGGTGTTTATAAACTATCAACAAAGACGACTTTCCAAGTAACTCAAATTCCAACATTCAGTAGTGTAAATACATTTTCTAAAGTAACTCAAGTTCCAACATTTGGTAGTGTAAATACATTTTCTATAGTCATTAAAAGGATATGAGATGCCGCTAAGTGTATGAGACACACCAAAAAGGCACTTTTATGGGTGAAATTTAGGCTTACATCTTTTAGCTTTAAGCATAAAAAGCAGAGAAAGTAGCAATAATTTTTAAATGAATTACTGTTTTTATATTTGAGGATTTACTGAACTATAATGAATTAACTCAATTTGGATGTTGGCCAAATTTCTATTTATACTGGATATTTATTTCACTTTTTTAAAAGTATACGCCATTTAAAAATCAAATAAAAGGAAGGATATTGGGAGCTATTCAACAAAAAATACTAGCCAAGTTCCACTTGAAATCTATCCATTAAATTAGTCACTAAGTATAAGTAGGCATTTAAATTTTATAAAATTAAATGTACACCCTACTACATTAGATATCATATAATGCCTTTCATAAAACCTTTTTAAAATGTAAGTGTAAACTCGCCTATCAAAAGATATTGAGCACTTAGCCCAAATAAGAAAATAATCTTTTAGTGACATTTTCGAATCAAAGTTTACATCAAAGTTGAAAAGATGCTGTATTGAAGCAATTTCATTTAAATTTAAAGTCAAAGTTGAATTCTATATTTACTCAAAAATATTTAACTACTTAACAGTATTAAAATGATGATAGGAGAATATTGGTAAATAGGATAAATTGATGAGTTAAATAATGATAATCCAGAAGATTATCACAAAGCCAAATATTGTCAGTTGCCAGTTAAAGACCTGAAAAATGCTTTTTTTTTTTCTTTTTTTAAGTCAGAGTCTTACTTCTGTTGCCTGGACTAGAGTGCCATGGCGTCAGCTTAGCTCACAGCAACCTCAAACTCCTGGGCTCGAGCAATCCTCCTGCCTCAGCCTCCCGAGTAGCTCGGACTACAGGCATGTGCCACCATTCTCAGCTAATTTTATATATATATATATATATATATATATATATTTTAGTTAGTCAATTAATTTCTTTCTATTTTTAGGAGAGACAGGGTCTTGCTCTTGCTCAGGCTGGTCTCGAACTCCTGACCTTGAGCAATCTGCCCACCTCAGCCTCCTAGAGTGCTAGGATTACAGGCGTAAGCCACCGCGCCCCGCCAAAAATGCATTTTTAAAGGTGTTAATATCCAACTCAGAGATCATCTCGTGGAGTGGTTATTTTTCTATAATCATGTTTCTTATTTTCTAGGAGCTCCCATTCTTCTATAAAATACAAACTTAAAGAAAGTCAGGCTTAATTGAATACAAACTTATTAAATTATATAAGTAGGAGGCCATTAGCCTGAGACTGTCTCCTACTTTGAATTCCTATATAACACACTGTAACCTAACCTTGTATGGAAACAAACAAAACCTAATTTAGAATACATATTAGTTGTAACAGATAGTCATATTTCAGCCCATTGCAGTCAAACTTCAGCCAATCACAAGCAGCCAACTAACTGATCAGATCTTACATTAATAAAGCATCATACCCAAATAAAGCAAATGTCTCATTATACTGTATCCAAATAGTGCAGATGCCAAGTTGTAGCCAATCAGGTGATTTCTCTACTTTGTTTCTACACTTGTGTTCAGCCTATAAAAGTCACTACTCATACTACTGGGCCCCTTCTTGTTCTAAGCGCTGCCTAATTCATGAATCATTCTTTGCTCAAATAAACTCTTTTAAATTTAATTTAACTTGTCCAAAGTTTTCCTTTTAACAAACTAAAGGAATGTATAACTTATTTCCTTCACCACACATTGGGAAATCATTACTTTAAACCAATAATTGAATGAAAATTTGTAAAAAGTTTGAAACACAATTTCATTGTTCTGCAGAGCCTTTACTCTCTGGAACTGGGCCAACCAAAGTTTATTGTTCATGAAGGATTCAACAATTTATAAACAACTCTATAAATTCAGAATGTGGAGTCATTCATGGTTTAACGTGATCTGATCTCACTCAGATAGGCAAGAGCAAACTACTTGGATAGCAAGTAAGCCTGGGTCTCCATCACACTCAGCATCTCATCTTACTTTGTTACTGTCAACCTATAATTGCAAGCACAGTAATGTTCATGAGAGATAATTATTTTCCTTTACTTTTCTTTTTGTTTTTCTTTTCCTTTTTTTTTTTTTTGTTAGCCTTGGATCTTTGTGTCAAATAGCCATCAGAAAAAGTTTAACTGCTAGCAAATATAATAAAATGAAGATAATTCTCAGGTGAATCTTGTCTAAAAACAGAAGTTTAGAATAAATTAAAGGGTAGAGTGGAGAACTTCACAACTCAACAGAGGTTAGAGCTTGTATACTGGCAAATCCACCAAAAGTGAGTGTTCCAATAGTGAAAAATTTATTCTCCAAGCGATGAACAGAACTTAAATAAAGGTGAAAAATATGGTTATGTATGTGTATGTGTATGTGACTATTCATGGGAATTGTGATCCTCAGGAAAATGTGATTCAAGAGAAAGCTTGCACTTACCTGATGATGAAGAATTACTGAAGACCCTATCATCACGAGTAAAGATTGATAAAAGAATTTTAAGAAAATGTTTTTCTTTTTTCATTATACAAAGGTAATGAAGGGAATCAGATTACCTGCTAAGAAAAGCATTTTCTTCAGAAATGAAGACGATCCATAGGAAAAGGACAGTAAGTGCTCATTGAGACCCAAAACAGCCTACACTGAAGAAAACACCTTTAGGAACCTATGCACCTGAAAAGGAACTGTGAACATTATTAGAGCAACTGAGAAAGATGTGCCCTTTCAGGCTCTGGCCATACTGCAGGCCTGGTGATTAAGTCAGGCTTTCTCTATCCTTCTTTAAAACCTAGGGCATTAAAGGGCCAACAGAAGGATCTCTCCCACATGAACTGGCACTTCGACAAAAAGTCTTGAGTCATAGCACGACACATTTTCAGACTAATTTCTTAAGTACTGTGAGCCAAAAGTGGAGCAATATCTTGCTTTACTGAACATTAATTAAAGATTCTGCTCATTGAAGATATTACAGAGGGCC
The DNA here is from genome assembly GCA_008750895.1 of Mirza zaza. NCBI lineage: Eukaryota > Metazoa > Chordata > Mammalia > Primates > Cheirogaleidae > Mirza > Mirza zaza. Next base: position 4,593 of record VSMD01014173.1, read on the forward strand.
AGCTCCACTGTCTGAGTTTGTACATTTAAGTTAAAGTCGTGCTATTTATTTCCATGGTAGAAAGTATTTTTAAAGCTTAATAAATCATTTAATTTCTTTATTTTTAGAATCACTAATAGTTTATTTAATTTTTTAGACTTCAATATATTCTGTTAGAATTCACATAGAGTAAGTAAATATATCTGATATACATGATATGTTTAAAATATTTGCCTTAACTTATCCTCCCCTCATATATGAAGATATTTCATATTACCTTCTAAAAGTACTATCTTACTATTTACTAGTCTAAATAACACTAACCTCACATGTAAGACAGTTTTCTTATTTTTTCAAAACTAAATACTTCCAAAGATCTTTCTAAGTTCTTCTAAGTAAACATTCCCTTACAGAATTATTTCAACCACTGATTTGCTTAAACAAGTTCTCTCTTAAGAAAATATAGAAGGCAACTGTATCCTGATTTTTAACTGCAATATCCAAAGTATTTTGAGGTTTAAAAATTTGAATGGAGCTTTTTACTGAAGAAGTAAATAATATGACAGTTAACCCTTGAACAACACATGTTTGAACACAGACATTTTTCAATAAGTATATTGGGAAATTTTCTGGAGATTTTGCAACAATTTGTAAAAACTTGCAGTGAACTGTGTAGCCTAGAAATATTGAAAAAATTAAGAAAAAGAATGTCATGAATGCATAAAAGATATGTAGATACTAGTCTATTTTATCATTTACTAACATAAATTACACACAAATCTATGTGTTAAAATTTATTAAAATTTATTAAAACTTACATACACAAACATAGACCTTACATGGTGCTTTTGCAGTTGAAAGAAATATAAACAAATGTAAAGATGCAATATTAAATCAGACCTGCATACAATTAACTGTAGTACATATTATACCACTGTAATAATTTCATAGCCTTCTCCTGTTGCTATTGCAGTGAACTTAAGTGTTGCAAGTACATGCTTAAAATGCAAATGCCATGTGATGCTAACCATCATAGTCAGCAGTTTATCTCTCTAGTAAAATGCTCATGGCAGTAAAAAGTGATCTCTTATGGTTCTTGCATATTTTCATCATATTTAAAGCAATACTGTAAACCTTGAATAACACAAGGGGAGCCATAAGAAGTGCCACTAGTGGGGGGAGGGGGGAAAGGGCATTTATTGAAACCTTAAAATATGTACCCCTATAATATGCTGAAATAAAAAAATAAATAAATAAAAAACTAACAATTCACTTGAACAAGAAAAAAAAAAAAAAGAAGTGCCACTAGTGATGCTAGAAGTGCTCCCAAGAAGCAAAGAAAATCTATGACGTAATTATAAGAAAAAGTTGAATTGCCTGATATGTAGGGTAGATTGAGGTCTACCCACCATTTCAAGATAAATGAATCCAGCATAAGGACCACTATAAAAAAAGAAAAAGAATTTCATAACACCATCACTGCAGCTAAGTCAACAAGTGCAAAAGCCTTACATTTTTTGTCTTATACTGAAAATGCAACATTTTATAGGACTGCTATAAGAAAGGCATAGCTATAGAACTCTAATATGGTTTGAGAAAAAATGAAGTAATTACATGGCAACTTAAAGCAGAAGAAATGGGAGGGATCCAAAGCTGAAGAATTCAATGCCAGCAAAGGATGGTTTGATAATTTTAGAAAGTCAAGATAACAGGTGAAACAACTTCTGCTGACCGAAAGGGAGCAAATAGGTTCTCAGATGCCTTTAAGAAAATCATTGAAGAGAAAGAAAATCTGCCTGAACAGACTTTTAATGTAGAAGAAAGTGCCCTATTCTTTCTTCTCCTTCTTTTTCTTTTAAATCTGAATTTCTAGAGCATTTATTAATTTTTTTTTTTTTGAGACAGGACCTCGCTCTGTCACCTGGGCTAGAGTGCAGTAGTGGCATCATCATAGCTCACTGCAACTTCAAACTCGTGGGCTTAACTAATCCTCCTGCCTCAGTCTCTCAAGCTGAGACTACAGGCATGCACCCACACACCTTGCTAATTTTTCTATTTTTTTGTAGAGAGGAGGTCTCTCTCTTGCCTCAGGCTGGTCTTGAACTCCTGGCCTCAAACTATCTTCCCACTTCAGTCTCCCAAAAGTGCTAGGATTACAGTTGTGAGCCACTGTGCCTAGGCTGAAAGTGCCCTATTCTGGAAAAAAAAAATGCCACAGTGGAAGAGAAGCAAGCACCAAAGTTGAAGGCAGGAAGGGACAGGCTAACTCTATTTTTTTATGCAAATGTAGTTGGGTATATGATCAGAACCACCATTATCTATAAAGCTGCTAACCCCCAAGGCTTGAAGAGAAAAGATAAACACCAGCCGTTGGTCTTTTGGTTGTACAACAAGAAGCCCTAGACAATAAGAACCTTTTTCTGGACTGGTTCCATCAATGCTTCCTGAAGTCAGGAAGTACCTTACCAGAAAGAGAACCCCAATAGAGAAAATATCATTTAAGTCTAGAAGGATTACACCATCAAAGATACCATTGTTGTTATAGGAAAAGCCATGAAAGCCATCAAGCCCAAAACAATAAATTCCTGCTAGAGAAACTGCGTCCAAATGTTGCACGTGACTTCACAGGATTTATGATAGAATCGATCAATGAAATATGAGAGAGATTGTGGATATTGAGGAAAAAAAGTGGAGGAATGAAGGGTTTCAGCATATGAATCTTGGAGCAATTTAAGAGCTAGTAGACACTATACAATAGGAATTATAATGGAGGACTTGATGGAGATGAATGCTTCCACACTAGTGCCAGATGATGAAGAGGAAGCTAAGGAAGAAGCAGTGCCAGGAAACAAATTGACATTTGACTGGCAGAAAGTTTCTGATTATTCAAGACTCTTTTTGACTTCTTTTACAACATGGACTCTTCTATGACATGGGTGTATTGAAACTAAAGCAAATGGTAAAAAAGGATCAGTACCATATAGAAACATTTTTAGGGAAATGAAAAGGCAAAAAAGTCAGACAGAAATTACAATGTGTTTCTGTAAAGTTATATCAAGTGTGCCTGCCTCTCCTGCCTCCCCTTCAACCTCCTCCACCTCTTCTGCATCTGTCACCCCTGAGAAAGCAAGACTAAGCCCTCTTCTGCCCCCTCCTCATCAGCCTACTCAATGTGAAGACAAATAAAAGGAAGACCTTTATGATAATCTACTTCCAATTAATGGAAAATAAATATATTTTATTTTTTATCACTTTCATAACATTTTCTCTAGCTTACTTTATCATAAGAATACAGCATATAATACATATAACATACAAAATATGTGTTAATTGACACATGTGTCAATTATGTGTAAAACATAAAACATATGGTCAACAGTAGGCTATTGAAACTTAACTAGTACTTAAGTTTGGGGGGGAGTCAAAAGTCATACATGGATTTTCTACTGCAATGGGGGTTGGCACCCCTAAACCTTGTGTTGTTCAAAGGTCAACTGTATTTTCCTGACAAAGTTATTTTCTTTAGTTACATTGCTTTTAAATGTACTATATTCCTCCTAAAGCTACATTTCTATTCACAGTATACTTCCTATACATTCTTTCTCTCCCTTTGGCATCCTTGAGAAAAGACTGCATCTCATGAAATCAAGTGTCTTTTCCACCTCAACACAACTGAGAGACATAACTCATTCAGAAATAGTGGCTTACTATACTAGTTATTGTAAAATAATGGGGAGTACACATTTCTAAAAAAAATCAAACCCCTAATGTTACAAGTAAATGACCCCAGTTAGAGGAAAAGGAACTCTGCACATTAGCCTATAAAAGGTCATATTTTAAAATTTTGGCTTATTGTTATTTTTATTTGGGTTTTGTTTAAGAGTTCGTTTATTTACATTTTATTTATTTTTCTTATTTTTTTTGTCTGTTTTTACTTATCCTTTTACATCCTTCAAGATTAAATTTCCTGAAGGTACAAATGCAAACATAAAGAATTTAGCTAAAATACATAAAGCACAGCTGCAGCCATCAGAATATATTACAATACCACGTAGCACTTGTAAAGATGACCCCAAACTCAATAAGTTGGATTTCCCTGCCAAGAATAATTAGAGCCTACACAAAATTCCACAAGTCTTCTTGTCACCACCTAATCAACTTCAGAATTAATTACAGTGCTGCACCTACTCTGAATTCTCCATAAAGAAAAAAAAGACATAAATTGTTTAGGAGTTTATAGATCATAACTGATAACCTCAAAATAACTTGGAAACAACACTGAATGTACTAGTATTATCAAATATCTACTAAATATTAATATGATATTCATATTTAAAAGCCCATGGTCTCACAGGCACCTCGCCTAAAGCAATGCAAGTCTTCTGTCTTTTCACTTGAATGGATAGGGATGACGGGGTCAGGAGAAGAAGTTGTTTATATATTTTGGTGATGCAAATGACAGCCTGAGAGACAGTGGGGCCAAACATAGAAATATTTCCTAAAACTGGAAATACAGTTTATATTTGTATTTGTCATGAAGGTATATTAACTACCTCTTTTCAACAAGGGGAATATTTCTCTGGGAAACTACAGGTTAGCTAAACTTTTCCAGTTAGGAAAGAGAAACATACTTAATGGTGCCGTAATATCAGCACTTCCAACCTGCACAGACATTGCACGTTACAGTCTACAGAGTACTTTCAAACTCACACACTCTCTGTATCCTTGTGCTCATGACACCACTCTGTGAAACAGTATATAAGTATCACCATTACCCTCTCTACGCAGAAAAAAACTGAGGCCCAGAGACACCAATTTCTTCCAAAAACCAACACACATGAGAAGATAATTTTGCTTATTCTTCCATATGATATTCTGAAGTCTGACCAGGCCTGTTTCGCACTGATACTCAGTGTGGCCCAGCTGTTCTACAGATTGAGACCATACCACCTGCCAAGGCACAGTGCCACCTCTACACAGCACAGTGAGGTAGGTAAAGAATTGGCTCCACTACTTCTTGATTAGTTGCGACCTTTGGCAGATTGTTTTGAATTCCAGTTACCACAGCTTATAATAGCAATCTTAAAAATAGCTTTGAAAATTAAATAAAATGCTGTGCTGCAAGTTAAAAATGCTGCGTAAAATTTCATCCAGTAAAATGGGAAGCTGCAAATATTTAAAGTGCTGTGTGTCAGGTACTGTGTATATAATCATGAGCAAAACAAATATGGGTTCTCTCCTTCTGATGCTGCATGATGGTTACTAATGTGGATGATGATTATTGTGATCTTAGATTGACTGGTACACTGAAATAGAAATCTGTAATAAAGTAGAATTTTCATAAAAGCAAGTCTGTAAGCAAATTGAGTAATATAAAAAAAAACAAAATGTGTGGAAAGATATTTTCATCTATTTACCCCATTGGCTTGATGATTGTATTACTGGGTCTTATTTTATTTTCTAATTTCAGAATATTATAGGGGTATAAATGTTTCGGTTTCATGATTTGCTTTTGTTCAGTTTGAGTCAAAGTTATATGTGTGCCCATCACCAAGATAGCATGCATTATACCCATGAGGTGTGAATTAACCTATTCACTCCTACTCCCTCCCACCTGCTTGGTTTCTGCTGAGTTTCACTACTCTATGTGCACATGGCTGTTGATCAATTTGGTCAAATTTAATAGTGAGTACATGTGGTATTGGTTTTATCCATTCTCACAATACTTCATTTGAAAGAATGGTCTCCAGTTAGATCTAGGCTGTTACGAAAGGTATTAATTTACAATTTTTTATGGCTGAGTAGTACTCCATAATATATATATATATATATATATATATATATATATATGTATACCACTTTTTATTAAACCTATACATATGTATACCACTTTTTATTAATCCACTTATGTGTTGATGGACACCTGGGTTGATTCCACATCTTTGTGATTATAAATTGTGCTGCAATAAACATTTAAGTGTATGTGTCTTTTTGATAAAATGATTTTTTCCTTTGGGTAAATACCAAATAGTGGAATTGCTAGATCAAATGGTAGGTCTACCTTTAGTTCTTTTAGGTATCTCCATACTACTTTCTATAGAGGTTGTACTAGTTTGTAGTCCCACCAACAGTGTATAATTTTTCCCTTCTCTCCAAATCCATGCCAGCATTTGTTATTTGGGAACTATGTGATAAAAAGCCATTCTCACTGGAGTTAAGTGATATCTCATTGGGTTTTGACTTGCCTTTTCCTGGTGATTAGAGACATTGAGCATTTTTTCATATGTTTATTGACCATTAGTCTATATCCTTTTGAAAAGCTTCCATTCATGTCTTTTGCCCACCCTTTTATGGAGTTGTTTGATTTTTTTCTTGTTGATTTGTTTGAGTTCTTTGTAGATTCTGGTTATCAGGTGTATATACATTTATCAGATGAGTAGCATGTGAATATTTTCTCCTATTCTGTAGGTTGTCTACTCACTCTATTGTTTCCTTGGCTGTACAGAAGCTTTTCAATTAAATCAAGTCCCATTTGTTAATTTTTATTGTTGCTCTGATTGTTTTGGTGTCTTCTCCATAAATTCTTTGCCTAGGCTGATATCTATAAGAGATTTTACAACATTTTCTTCTAGAATTATGATGGTTTCATGCCTTAGGTTTAAATCTGTTATCCATCATGAAGTAGTTTTTGTGAGTGGCAAGAGGTGCAGATCCTGTTTCAGTCTTCTACATGTGTGAAACCATCTGGTCTTGGATTTTTTAAGGAAGTTTTTTTATTACTGCTTCAATTTTGATACTTGATATTGGTTTATTCAGGAATTCTATTTCTTCCTAATTGAGCCTACTGAGGCTGTGTGCTTCCAGGAATTTGTCCATTTACTCCACATTTCAAGTTTATGTGCATAGACATTTTTATAGTATTCAGAGATGATATTTTATATTTCCATGGTATCAGTTGTGACTTCTCCCTTTTTATTCTTATTGAGCTTATTAGGGTCCTTTCTTTTCTGCTTCAGGTTAATCTAACAAAAGGCCTGTCAATTTTACCTTTTCAAAGATAAACTTTTTCAACTTTATTTTTTTTCTTAATCATCTGCATAATTCCTTTGTTATCAATTTCATTTAGTTCTTCTCTGATTTTGGTTATTTCTTTTCTTCTGCTGGGTTGGGATTGGTTTGCTCTTCCTTTTCCAGTTCTTGAGGTGTCATTAAATTGTTGATTTGTGATCTTTCCATCTTTGGCATGTAGGCATTTAGGGCTATGAATTTTTCTCTCAGAACTGCCTTAGCTGTATCCCACAGATTTTAATAACTTGTGTCCTCTTTATCATCTAGTTTGATGACTCTTTTGATTTCTATCTTAATTTCCTCCTTGACCCACCTGTCATTCAGCAGTAGGTTGTTTAGTTTCCATGACTTCGTGTGTAGATGACTGTTTATGTTGAAGTTGATTTCTAATTTTATTCCACTGTAGTCTGAGAAGATATATGGTATAATTTCTATTTTTTTAATTTGTTGAGATATGTTTTGTGGCCTAAGATGTGATCAATCTTAGAGAATATTCCATTAGCTGATGAGAAGAATGTATATTCAGTGGTTTTTGGGTAGAATGATCTACAGATGTCTGTTAGGCCCATTTGTTCTAAGGTTTTAAGTCTGACATTTCTTTGTTTATTTTCTGTTTGGAGGATCTGTTCTGTTTGATCAATGGGGTGTTGAAGACTGTGGCTATTACAGTGCTGCTGGTTATCACTTGTTTAGATCAAATAAGATTTGTTTTATGAATCTAGACACTCCTGTGTTAGGTATAGAAATATTTAGAATTGTTATATCTTCTTTATGAATTGTTCCTTTACCATTATATAATGACCATCTTTGTCTTTCTTTACTTTTGTTGATTTGAAGTCTATGTTATCTGATAAGAGAATGGCTATACCAGCTTTCCTTTGGTTTCCATTTGCATAGAATATTGTTTTCCATCTCTTCACCTTAATCTGAATGAGTACTTATGGGTTAAATATATTTCCTGGAGACAGCAGATACTTGGCTTATTTTTTTTTAACCAATTAGCCAGCCTATGTCTCTTAAGTAGGAGTTCAAGCCATTCACATTTATTGAAAGAATTAATAAGTGGGATGGATTTTTGTTCATCCTGTTAAGTAGAACTTTATTGCTCTGTTTCACTTCTTCAGCCACTGTGGGCTCAGACATTTCTGGGCTCAGACATATCTGGGCTCAGACATGTATCTTTTGAGTGATTTTATATTGGTGGTGTCTATTGTTTTGATCCATATATAATGCAGTTCTGAGTACTTCTTGCAGAGCAGGTATGGTCTTGACAAATTCCCTCAGTATTTGTTTTTCTGAGAAGGTCTTTATTTCTCGTTCATATAAGAAACTTAGTTTTACAGGATCCAAAATTCTACGTTGGCTGTTATTCTGGTTGAGAAGACTAAGAATGGGGCCCCCATCTTTTCTGGCTTGTAAAGTCTCAGCTGAGAAGTCTGCAGTTAGTCTGATCAATTTTCATTTGTAAGTTAGCTGATTTTTTTCATCTTGCTGTTCCTAGGAGTGCCTCTTCCGTGTTTACTTTGGCAAGTCTAATAACTATGTGTCATGGTGATTGCCTCTTTGCAATCTCCCAGGAGTTCTTTGAGCTTCTTGTATCTGGATATCTAGATTTCTAGCAAGGCCAGGGAATTTTTTCCAATCTTTGTGTATTTTCTTCTTCATACACAAAGATTCCTATGATTCCTATGTTTGACCTCTTTACATAATCCCACATTTCTTGTACAAATCTCACATTTGCTTTGTTTCTTCCTATTATTTCTCTGCCCTTTCTCTCTGACTGACTTGTTTAGCTCAAAGGTGTTATCTTCAAGCTCTGAGATTCTTTCTTCTACTTGATCTAGCCTATTCTTATGGCTTTCCACTATGTTTTATAAATCCTTGAATGAATTTTTCATTTTGAAAACTTCTGGTTTTTCTTTAATAATTCAATTTCTTTAGAGAATTTTTCATTCATTTTTTGCATTTTTTGTGACTTCTTTTTGTTAAGTTTCTATTTTCTCTTTATTTCATTGAGCTTCCTTATAATCCATATTTGAAATTCTTCATCTGTCACTTTAATCTTTTGTTTTAGGTTGGTATTCATTGGTAAGGTGTTATTGTTTCCTTCTGGGGTGTCCTTTCACTTTGACTTTGCATATTTCCAGATTTATGTTGCTGGGTCCTTCTCACCATGCCTCTCAATTGAGAACTGAGGGTGTTAGGGCTGGCTTATAGACCAGTCTCCAAGTCCCTGAAGATTGGTCCCTCACTGTGTCAGGGAGAGGAGTGCTGGTCCTTAATTGCTTTTGGGGTGCTTTAGCAGGTTTGATGAACCTCTCAGGTTATGCCACTGTGGTGCCTCCCCTCTCAGTGCTGGGCTTAACCAGGGATGCACCCCCACTACAGAGAAACAGGCTTCTCAGCACCAAGCACTCTTGCAGTTGCTATGGGGGATGAGGGGCCATGGTCTCCCTGCACTGCTCTCATGACTTGTGGGCACAGGATCCTGCCTGCCTGTCCAAACTGGCAGTAGGTAATTCTGCAAAACACTGCTACAGTGGCTCCACTCAGTGGCAGGCTCAGCTGGGAACATGTCCTCACCACAGAGAAACAGGCTTCTTAGCACTTAGCACTGTCATGGTTACTATGGGAGTGGAGAGGCCATGGTTACAAGATAGCTGGAGCCATAGTTACTTTCTGTGATGTCAGGAATGGAGGATATGCAGATGAGGAGGCATCTAGGTGCAAGAGTGCCAGCTCTCTGATCTCTCATGGCACTCTCCCATGACAGGGGTAAGAGTTCTGTCTTGCTGCTTGCTGGAGTTACCCATATGGAAAAGGGGAGCCCCCTTACCCTTTCACTGGGCTCTGGGCCTCTCTGTATTTGGTCTGCACCTCTGTCCTCTCCTCTCTCTTCCTCTTTATCAGCTTCACAGCCCTTCTTGCTGGGATCCCCAGATGCCCTGCTGTCTCTCCCTGTGATCCATAGCCAAGCTGCAGTTGTTCTTTGCTCTTCTTAGTTCAACCTTCTACCTTTCAGTCAGGACAGTCTGACAAGCTATTATCTCTAGTCGGCCATCTTTGGCCGATCTCTAGTCGGCCAAAGGAAGTACAGTCACACACCACATAGTGATGTTTTGTTCAATGACAGACAACATATAAGACAGTGGTCCCATAAGATTATATTAATAATACCAAATTTTTACTGTACCTTGTCTGTGTTTAGATATACAATAGTGTTACAATTGCTGACAGCATTCAGTACAGTAACGTGCTATACAGGTTTGTGGGTTAGGTACCATATAGCCTAAGTGTGTAGTAGGCTATTTGCCATCTAGGCTTGTGTAAGTATATTTTATGATGTTTACACAATGAAGAAATCACTAAGGAGATATTTCTCAGAACGTATACCCTGTCATTAACTGACACATCACTATAGTGCACAATTTAGAAATGATTCACAGACATGCTACAAATATGGTTAATTAATTGAAAAATAATATCTGTGGTAAAATTTAAAGGACCAGTCTTTTTATCATAAAACAAAGAAAAATCAAAAGAAGCTTAATAAGAGTTGTCAGATGCATTCAGTTATGTAAATTTTCCTTCCTTCTGTCTACGCTGAGGATAAATGCTCAAGTTGAAGCATAAAGATAGACTTAGATTTGTAGGAGTGAAAACTATATTGCAAGAGCTTTTTAAATAACTGATTACACCCAATTATAAAATGTTCTTTAACTTTTTAAAAAAATAATAGGTGACATTCTTTCATGTCCAAAATTGTATAGATGTAGGAAAATAAACTTAGTGATTTCTCAAGGTCTAGCAATCCCTACCATTTTTGTCTGGTGCTCATTTTCTTACAGTTAAGTGAAAGGATTTATTATCTCTCGTTTAAATTTACTCTGAAAGAGAATGGGACAGGGAAAGAGGAGCTGATTTTAACAATTGTCTTCATTTTTATGAAGAATACCACATGGAAGTTAAATAATTGTTCTACATGTCCTCAGAGGCCAACATCACAAGGAGTTGGCTTAAATAAGAACATAGAAGATTTGTGTTAGACAATTCCTATATACTAGACAGAAAAGAGTAGAGGAGGTCAGCAAGCATATGCCTACCATTAGCAGGATTGGACCACTGAGACCAGAAATACCAAGTGGGTTCTGCCCTGATGGGGAATATTTGCTATTCTAAAAAATATTACTTAACTTTTTAAGGTAAAATTTTAACCTACTTTCAATAAATTTTCCAAAGTATCAATGAAATATCATGGATTTAATTTTTCCTTTTCTTATTTTTCTGGAAAATAGAGATATAGGTCAACTCCTCCCCAAACCCACCCACTGACCATCAGAGAAGTCTAGCACTTAATTGCTGCAGTATGCAATAAAATATTTTAAATATTCAAACCATATCCATTATACATCCATAATGTCTACTTCAACAGTTTTTGGACAATTATTATGTAGAATTCCATTTACATTCTATTCATTTATTGCCTACCAGTTTTAAAAAAGGATTTGAGATAGTTTGCAAAAAAAGACAACATAATTAGGTTAAGAAAACAAATATTAAAAAATCAGAAAAAAAGGAAAAAGAAAACTCAAGTGTAATTGTAAGGGTTTGCTTTATATGCTATTGTGACTGACTTTCAAACTTGGTTCCTAGAACCCAGAGCAGAAAGAGAAATGCAGTATAATAAAGATCTATAATGATCCATAATGAAGAAGCATTCAAATTCCTAAGGGAGAAAAACTTCTTATAATACTAGATAAATGATTTCAACTTTTCTGAAAAAAAAAGAATATATTAATATGTTTACTGAAGAAAACTTAGTGTAAAAAATATTAAAAAAGGGAAAAAAATCAGAAATCCTACCCTCAAAAACAGCCATTTTTATCACTTAATTATATTTCCCACCAATCAATTTTCTGTACATTTTATCTAATTTAGATCTAGCTATATAATTTTGAGATCTGCTTGTTTTACTTAACATGAACCTTTTTAATGACTACATAATGGTTTAGTACATGGATATAGTATTTAACAATTACTTTAATGTAAGCTATTCAGATTATAAATTTTTATCATTATAAATAGTGCTTTGTGGAATATCATTGTATATAAATCTTTATCTGAATCACTGAAAATTTCCTTTAAAAGAGACTCCTAAAATTGAAGTTACTCGATCAATGGGTATAAACATTTTAAAGATTCTGCATATACTTTTCCATTAGGGACAATGATTACAGAGCTATGTAGCTATACAAGGAAATGAGGAAGATCACTATGAATGCATATGGAATAATTTCCAGAAAATATTGGCAGATTTTTTTAAAAGCCAAGTGTAAAAGATCACATATATGCATTTTTTCTTATTTTCTTTTTTTTGTTACTACCTAGAAGATTCATCTTGAAGGGGTTTCTACTGGGCAAATCTGGCACAATAAGTATAGTAATGAATTATAAGCCATTTTAAAAAATAAAAATTAATGAGTCTATACAGATAAATGGGAGAGAAGGGAGGGAGTGCTTTTGCTTATAGTAGAATGCTGAGGGCCAAGTGATAAATGTGAAGGGAGTACCAGAGTTGAAAATCAGCATTTTACAATCATCACAGTAAAGATAGGAACAAGAATAATGATCAACGGGTACTAAATCTCAGGAGAATTTTTATAAAGAGTAGAATATTTTTATGGTCTTGAAGTGTTTATCCACAAGAAAAAAAAATAATTACACCATGAAGAAATCAGACCACGCTTGACTAGGTAAGCAAAATTAACATTGCCAATGAGGAGCAGATGGACACCATGTGTCTCCAGATGTAATACTCTGAGGTGGACACAACATCACATAAAAAACATTTCAACAGAAAATATATGATCAAAATCTAGCTATGAGGAACATTAGACAAACACAAAAATATAAAATAAAAGAGGAGCAACTATATTCTTCAAAAATGTCAAAGTCATGAAAAACAAACAAGGACTCTAGAAATGTTCCAGATTAAAGGAGGCTAAACAGACATGACAGATATATGCAACAGCTGATCTTAGACTGGATACTCTTTTGAAGGGGAAGAAATTGATAAAAAGACTCGAGTCAATTGACAAAATTATAAAATGAATGATAGATTATTGAAAAATTATTACATCAATGTTAAATTCACCAAAGCCAATAACTGTACTGAGGATATGTAAGAGAATATCCTTATTCTTAGGAAATTCACACTGAAGTGATCAGGTCTAAAGGGTCATGATTTAAGTATCTTAGCCTCAAACGGTTCTGCAAGATAATTATAAAGATAATGGGATGGATCTGGGTAAAAGTTGTCCAGAAATTCTTTGTACTATTCATATTCTCACAACTTTTCTATAAGCTTGAAATTATTTGCAAATAAAAAGCTAAAAGGCTAAACAAAATCACATGCTTTTTCCAGTTTGCTCTCCCAACAACAATTACTGAACTCATTTCTTCCTTACAGCAGAGTATTGTTTTTTGTAATCTGTTGTTTTCACAGGGAGAAATAGTATCTTAATATACATTTATTTGCTACTTAATAAAGTTAAAAATGTTCCAATTATTTATTGACAATTTATATTTTTCTTATCTGTAAACTATCTAATTTTTTCATTCCCAGGTATTGTTTTCTTAAGTCTGTTGCTTCAAATAAGCTATATTGAAAAATGAATGTCATGAACAAAAACCACATTTTCATAGGAAATTCAGAATTGTGCTTTATAGGCCTTTTTCCTTCAGTAAGTTTAATAATGTTGAAAGTATAACTTCATGTAGGCAAAAGGTCACACTACAAGAGATCAAAGTACATAATTCCCTTCCACATGGACTTAGTTTTCATTCTTTTTAATTACCCATGCACTATAGGTAGATTGCCACTAGGTGGGAGTAGTGCTCAGTGCTGTAATCTAAGCAGCCAGAACATGTCAATTTGTTTATATCCAAAAGGCAGTCATTCATTCATTCAATGAACCTAGTCTCTTTTCCAGCCCACTGGTTCTTTGCACCCACTTCCTCATAGATTTAAAAGTATGAATTATCAATATTTTAATCAGAACTAATTTCTTTTTTAAAAATTATTTCAAAATGTAATATCATTTGAAAAACATCAAATATACTTCAAATTCTTTTAAACTAGAATCTTATGATACATGATTGATATTTTACCTCACTACAGCTGTCCAATTAGCAGCTTACTCTAACTCTACAGACTCTAAAATGGAATGTACTATATTTCACCCTGGACTCTTTAACCTAAGATCAAACAATTTCCCCCGTTTTGGGCTAGTCATTTGTCTGCATTCTCCCAGTTTAAGAAGCAGGTCTCAAAGCAAAAGAGGTGGTCTACGCTTCTCTAACGGTTTTACCAATGCTGTTCACCTCACAGACCTCAAATCTTCATTCAGATAACACGCACCAAAAACATAAGAAAAACATTTATGGCCAAGGAAGTAATCTTTCTCACTTTCTGTAGCAGTCCCTTTTTCTCCCACTCAAAAAGAGCCATTTATCTAATTTTTATACATAAAAACTTTAATTTTCTTTATGGCATTGCTCCATCCATCAAAAACTTTTTCATTTAAATATAAATAAAATTGTTTACTAATTAACATACCTGGCACTTATACCACTAGCAACAAGACAATTTTTAACTACGTAATGAAATTTAACACTTTTAAACAATTAGAGTGAATAACAGGAAGTTAGAGCATGGCCAAAAACTCATCTCATCATACCCTGTGTTATCTGAATTGTAATATATTAAGTAGGCCAGGAAAGTGTCGTGAGACATTAGGCAAATATAAATACCTAGTTTCAATTAACACTTTTCATTTTGAATAAGGCAAACAGCAAAAAATCTGTGATTTTCCTTACTGAGAGGTTTCTTTGAAAATTATCCACTTATGCTTATGTGTTTGGGAGCTCCACCTCCACCTCTGCCATGTGATATGTATTTAAAAAATAATATCTATACCTTTAATGGGATTCAGATTTACCATTTCCTATTTTGTACAAAATTCCATTTAAAAACATTACTTGCCGATATTTGTGTATGAGTTGATAATTAGTTCTCAGGATATTTGCCTTCCTCAGCCCATTTCTTCTCCTCTATGTCACTTTCCCTCCTAATCTCTTGCTCCCACATCGATACCCCTCTTGCCACCGAAGTCTCTACGCTCAGTTCTTCCTCCTCAACTCTCTGCCCTGCCTGAATCTAAGACCTCATTATCTCCACCCTAGACATTCAATGTTCTCTTAAATCTCTTCCCTGTATCACCTTATCCCAAAAATCTAACTTCACTTCACAGAAATCTGACCCTATCACTAGAAAATCTTTAGAATTCCCATCACTAAGAGATAAAGTCCAGATTTCTTGGAAGGGAATAAGCGTCATTTTCTGATCTCTAGCTTCCTCTTAATAATCTTTCCCACTTGCATTTTACAACCCAGCAGTTCCTAATTAACCCAAGCTCTCTAACCAGAGGATTCCTCCTTTAATATCTCGGGGCCTTCACATTAAATTCTCCCTTGTCTAGAATGCTTTTCACCCAATATTTCGTGGCCTTTTTGCAAACCTTCTATTCATTCTTCAAAGCCCAATTCAGGTTTTGCCTTCTTCCTCAAGTCTTCCTTACCCTTCAGACCCAGTTTCCCTTCCTTTCATTCTTGTGTTATCTTTAATATCTTACCATTACTAAGATATTAAAGATTACATTATTTTATGCAGGGAGAAAGAAGAAAAAGATATACATGTACTAAACTTCAATTTTCATCATGTTTTTAGTAATATCAGGCTCCCAGAAAACAATTTTCAATACTTTTGAAGCTACTTATAAAAATGCTGTCAAAAGGTCTTCATACAAATGCTCTCTAACAAATTTTGAGAATTTAGGAAATATTTAGGGAAAATGTTGATTAGACTATTTCAACATAATATTGAAATATATGTCCAAAATGGAATTCCTATAGGTAAAAATTTTTAAAAACCCAAAACCCAAATCTGCTAAGTCTCTGATTCTCACTTAAAACATTTAACACAGGATATTTTATGATGAGAAGATTCTGTTCAAGGGTATAGCACTGTATTCATATTCGAAAATAGGATGTGCAAAAATGCATAAAGAATACTGCAATGAGCCACCAGATTAAAACAAAACATTACCAATATAGCTGGACCCTCACCTTTGGCTCCTTCATTGCTTCTCCCTCCCATAGAAATGAACACTTTGCTGAAGTAGTTTATTCTCATGCATTTTAATAGTTTTACTGTGTGTTACTGTGTGTTTATACTGTGTCTATACACACAGTAACACACACACACACACATATACAGTAATATAGAGTTACATGAACAGAGGGTTTAATCAAATGAGTGCTCTTATTAGGGCTGCTTTGAGGAAATGTTTGAATCATTCCAAAAACCAAAAAGGAAATTCTAAATGCCTGGCATAGTTCGAGAAATTGAGATACTAGAGGGAAGTCATGGAATCTAATATAAACACAAAGACATCAATCCTTGCTGCATTTATTTTTATTAAACCCTCTTTGTTTTTATTGTTTGTTTGTTTTGTTTTGTTGCACCTCCTGTATGTGGGCATTCTGCTAGGTGACAGAGAAACAGACAGGAGCAAGATATGGCTCCCAGTCTCAGGAGCTCACAGTCTGACAGAAGATACATAAAAATAATTATAATATAATTATATATAATTGTATTATTGTAATATATTACATTAAAATATTGTAATATAATATTATATAATTGTATATATAATTGTATCATATATAATTATATATTATATATTATATATTATATAATTATATATTATATATAATTTAATTATATAGTAATAATAAATTAATATAATTTATTATTATATTATAATTATATAATTATATATAATTATATAAATTTATATGTATATTTATATAATTATATTATAATAATTATATTATAATTATATGTAATTATATTTTTATATAAATTTATATGTATATTTATATATAAATTTATATATAAATTATAATTATATTATAATTATATTATATTTTATTATAATTATATTATATAATTATATTATAATATATTTATATAATTATAATTATATTTATATTAAATTTATATGTATATTTATATATAAAAATTTATATATAAATATAACTATATATAATTATAATATAATACAATAATTATAATATAATTGTAATTATAATATAATATGGTGTAGTAGGGCCAAGGTTAAAGTTAAAGAATGGGTAGAGTAAGGAAAAGAGGACCACCAGAATGAAGCATGAAAATCACCCTGAAAAAAGGCAAAATCTAAGTTGAGTCCTTAAAAGTTAGGGAATTTCCAGATATGATAAAGAATAATTCTGGTAAAGGAGAAATACTAGAGTCATCATTAAATCCTATTGATTTTCTAAATGTTTAAAAAAAAAATTATCGGGTGTCGGGCAGGTGGGAGGAGGGAGGAGGGGATGGGTATATACATACATAATGAGTGTGATTGCACTGTCTGGAGGATGGGCACGCTTGAAGCTCTGACTCAAGGAGGGAAGGGAGGCAAGGGCAATGTATGTAATCTTAACATTTGTACCCCCATATTATGCTGAAATAAAAAAAATCCTATTGACTTTCTGATTAAAATTCAAAATTCTTTTACTAACAGCTGAAATTTGTCTCCTGAAAAGTTTTTGAACTGAGAAAATCTTGAGTTTCTCTCAACTTTTAGATCCAATTTAATTCCTTATCCATTAGAACACATTCACCTTTATCCTTAGGTGCCAAATAACTCTTGTACACATAAATATTTAAAATATTATATCTATGATTGAGAACATAAAACACACAACTATTCTTAGAAGCAGTACAAAGTATTTAAGTTATCTTAGAAATCCACCAGCTACCAGTACAACCTGTATCAACAACTGGCATAGAAGACCATCCCAATAAAAGACCCAATCTTTTCCTCTAGAACTGTGACCAGTTTCCAGTCCCACCCTGAATACAGAACTAGATCAGACTATATGAGGAGTCTTGAACAGCACCAGGGGTCTAGCCCAGCCCTCATACACAGCAGCTCTAGTGTTCTGTATGAAACCTGTTTTCAGTCCTGAGATTGAGATCATCAGACAACCCTGAAAGAAAGTTGGGTTCCCAGAGATTTTCCAACCCACAAGTGGTCCAGGCTGAACCTTTTCCAGCCTTTAACTCACCATCCTTCAAAACTGTCCTTCTCTCTGGGTTATCCTGAGTAACAAACCAGAAAATCATATTGATAAAACTGTTCTAAAGCATTTGCCTCACTCATAAATTCCTAAATTCATTATACAAAAAAGCACAGGGGGAAGTGGTGTTTGTGTGTGTGTGTATGTGTGTGTGTATAATTGTCATCATTGTAAGATATTACTATTTTATCCTTAAACTGATATTGATATAAGCTCCTAGAATCAGAAAATAAAATTAGACCATAAGGCCAGCTTACCAAGGGAGAGCTCAGTGGTAATCCTCCATTCAAAGATAGGAAAAAAATATTGCCATTGCTTCAAACCATTAATCAGTGATGCATTGATAAGTAGGTATTTCCATCACTTTTGGATTTATATATCTCTATAGCAGTGAATAAGGTCAAACACTAGAAGTCCCTGCCTTCATTCTCACCTCTCTTAATCTTTTCCTAGCATCCTAGAATTATTATAAAGTTTAAAAATGATCAATCAGCTCTATCTCAGGCTTCAAACCTTTCAGTGGCTCCCCATTGACCTTGCAATGATATCCAAATTCCAGAGTTAAAACCCCTTTTAAAATCTAGCCTCTATTTATCATTCTAGCTTCATCTCTCTTTAGTCATCTTCATCTTACACTTGGCTATTGCAACCTAAATTTTCAAGTACCATGCTTATTCCAGCCCCCAAGTTTTGTACAACTTTGCCCTTATCATAACATGTTTTCTAACTTTTACATCTTTCAAAATCCAACTGGGACATTCCTCCAGCCAGCCTTTCCTAATCTTGCCTATAGTAATCACTTTGTCCTCTTCTGTATCCTATATATTGTATTATTGCTTTTACCACACTGTAACATAATTAATTTATATTACTGTTTCCCATACTTTATTACAGTCCCTTTAAGATAAGAACTAAAAGTTACATCTTGTGCCCCTGTGGGATACTATACTATCTGTAGTATTGTGTCTAACCAATAGTATGGGCTCTATGTCAACTGAACTGAACTAAAAATGCTATTCTACAAGCATTCTAATGAACAGAACAATCTCTTCCATGAGTAACTATAAAACCAGGTTAGTCTATTTCTGGCCAATTTGGTTCTCTTTGGAAAAAGAAACAAACTTATTCCTGGTTTGCATATACATTGCCATCATAGCACTCAATATGTATCACCCTGGTGGGACCAATTATGGAAATAGTTATGCTTATATTGTCCTATCTAGAGTCCCAATTATAACTTTAATTGTTCTTTGATATATTGTAAGTAATAATAATTACTAATGCTCATTATTGCTAATATGTACGATTTATTATGTTTCTGGCATTAAACTCTATGCTTTTATATAATTATGTAATTCAATCCCCAAAACATCTCTTCTACATATCTTATTTAAATTGATGTGCTTTAAAGTGACCTCATATTACTTTGAAAATTAATTATATTAATTGGTTATTTATTTTGTGGCAGTACACATAAATTGTCTTTAGAGAGCAGTTGTCTATAATCCCTAAGGAGAAAAAGTCAGGATACAGACACAAAAATATATTTAAGACTTCATCCTGAAAATATTTGCTTCAGGGGAATTTAATGTCTTTGCCCAGTGAGTCTTCCAGGCTAAGTTTAATACATGGGTGAATTAAAAGCATGAACAAATGGCAACGCTGCAAGCATGGTGAGTTTATTGACTTTTGTCATATAGGAATATCTACTGATAGTACAGTTAGTGGCAGAAATGCCTGATGAGGTAGACTCTGCCTTGTTTGACATACTGATGTAAAAATGAGTATTATTGATTAATTTTTCTAAAAGACAATTTTCCAGAGACTAGATTAGAATCTGAAAATGCTATTAACCTCACAGCAATGGAAAAGACTCTAACTCTGTTTGATGGAGGCAGCTGAAAAGAAATTCAGGTTAGGGGCCAATCACCTCAGAAAAATTAGTTCACTGTACTAGCTGCAGTAGCAAGCAAATATGAGTTTGAACATCCTCCGATTGGATTTGATGTTTCTGGAAGCTCTAAAATGCCACTGGGGGAATACGTGCACCAGTGTCAAATTCTTAAAGCATCTCCTTTTTGGCCTGTAGGGTTAAAAGAACAAAAGAAGGAGAACAGAGTGCTTGCTTATGCATTCATTGTTCACCAAATAAGAATATTTCCAAGTAAAGAATCCTTGACTTTACCAACTCAAATGTGTAACTTAAGGATTCTCTGTATAGAACTATTTGATTTTCTGCTTTTTTCTACCTGTTTTATTTAAGTGGATTTTCTTTGTTTGGCGGACGTTAGAACAAAGAGTTTCCATTAATTCTGATAGTTCAGAGACTATAAATTATAAAAGTATAAGATTAGAATATTCAGCAATCTGAATTGGTCTACAAAGAGAAAATTTGCTAGTAAAAATAGGACAAAGCCATAACAACTATAAAGAAGATATATTTTATGAGAAGTAGTAGGGCAAGATTGAGTTTTGCAAATTTTATTTGCCCAAATTATACAGCCAAAACATAATCCTCTGTATTTACTGCAACCAATACTTTTATTAAAGTTATACTCTAGTTTTCATTAAAATAGGACAGTCACTCACCAGGAAAAAGAAACATTTCAATGTTCATTTTTAAAGCCTAGTTAAAAACATCAATGATAGTGAGAAATTGAGTTAGACATATGAAAACTGGTTAAAAATATTAAAAGGTTAATATGAATGTATTTTAGGAAAACTATATTTTTATAAAGAGCTCTTACAAATTAAGAGAACTCCCAAATAATTACAGGATACTATATAAATCAACAATCCACCCAAAGGATGATTATTGGCACATAAGTATAATGATAAAAATAACAGTCTTCACTACTAATCGAAACAATATCAAAACATCAATATGTCTAAAAAAAACAAAGTTTCAAAATACTGATATTACCAACAGGTGGGAGACTACAGTAAAATCATACTTACATACCCCCTCCTAAAGGGGTATATAAGATTACAAAAATTTTTATATCATTTTGATATATTAACCCCACTCCTCACATTTTTAAAAATAATCCAAACCAGAAGAAAGGTATATGAATGTAACAAATTGAAAACAAATTAAAGATATCCTCAATGTTCAACAATATGTAAAATATTAAAGTATGTTATATTAACCAATAGGACATAGTACAATAATTAAAATTTAGGGGACCCTCCCAGAAGATGGCAGATGAGAAACACCGCCAGACAGAGTGTCTCTGCAGAAAAGACAGATTCTAGCAGAAATTAGAAGAAAGACGCAAGAAGACGAGCCTACATCGGATGAGGGTCGGAAGGAAGAGTACCTGAGACCACGGGAGACTCCATGGGAGGAGGTCGCGGAGGAGAACTGGAAGCTGGGACCCCCGGAGCAGCACGGAGACCAGCGGGAAGGGTAGGTGGATCGGCCATTTCCCCTCCCCTGCATCCCGGACTGCTGGTGGGCTCCCCAGCAAGCGGAGGGACCTACGGACAACAGCCCAGCGACAACCGCCGCCAGTGAGCAGTAAGCCAGTAGCGGATGCGGCACCAGGATCCCAACTCCCTCGGGGCACCTCCGTGTGCACAGACCCGAGCCGCGCGGCAGACGCCATATTGCCTCCTCCTCCCCTCCCCCGACCCTACCCGCGGCTGCCCAGAGAGACAGAGAGACAATATAGCCACCAGCCGGAGGCACCTCCAGGGAACGGGACCTTCCCTTTTGGGGCCCTACAGCTGACTAAGCAGAACTCAGACTGTGAGCTCTCTGCCCGCCAGCCCTCCCAGGTGCTGCTGACACGGTGATCCCAGGAGAACGGGGCAGACCCTGAGGTTGAGAGACATAGACCTAGCATGGGCTTCCAGTGGGTGAATTGGGACAGGCACTCGTCTCCCTGGTGGGGACAAAGTATGAACTCGAGGACCCAGAGGTCAGACCTCCAGACCACATCCCGTGAACCGAGGCCTCGCATTGCCCAGGGCACAGAAGGGATATACGTGAACAGCCTGCTGAGGTGTGTGTGCCTTCAGGGGCAGATCAGCGTCCTAGAGGGCAACCCTCCCCCCAAAGGGAGGCCGTGCACCCAGCCCAGGTGGCTTTCCTCCCCGCCAGCATCACAGCCAGGGGAGGCCTGGTGGCGTGTGGTCTGGCCTGCTGACAAAGGCCCAGGAGTAGCTGCGGAGTTGGGGATGGTGGAAAGAAGTGAGGCCCGCTCCAGACTGCGGGTCTCGGACAGCCCCACCCCCACACGCAGACTCTCTGACTGAGCGGGGCCATTCCAGCCCCTCCCTGTCAGCTTTGCCTGGAAGCAGAGAACAGAACTTTGACCCCTGCTGACGACATTGGTGGTGCCTGAGGGCAGGCTTACCCAACTCAGCTCCGCCCAGACTCTCTCCTAGACCAGCCCTCACTGAAGGGGAGAAAAGGACACACCTGGAAGTCCCAGGGCCCCACCCATCACCTGAGGCACTAGAGTTCTCTCTTCAGGAACAAGAGCTGATAACAGGACACAAAAACAACAGCGTAGCCTATTCCTCCAAGCAAGCGCCACCTACTGACAGGGAGAGCATCCTGCACACCCTTTTCACGACACCTACTGACTCATTATACAGGGAGTGGTCGAATCTCACCCACAGACACCACCTACCGGCTCAGA
>VSMD01014174.1:0-15629 GCA_008750895.1 Mirza zaza
TCTCTGAGAATAAGCGGCCTGATGGAAGGGGGCACCTGGGGTTTGCACTTTCCAGCTCTCACGAAGGCCAGCTCCACAAAACTATTCTTTTTTTTTGTTTTTTTTTTAGGACAGAGTCTCACTTTATTGCCCAGGCTAGAGTGAGTGCTGTGGCGTCAGCCTAGCTCACAGCAACCTCAAACTCCTGGGCTCAAGCAATCCTGCTGCCTCAGCCTCCCAAGTAGCTGGGACTACAGACATGCGCCACCATGCCCGGCCAATTTTTTCTATATATATTAGTTGGCCAATGAATTTCTTTCTATTTATAGTAGTGATGGGGTCTCGCTCTTGCTCAGGCTGGTCTGGAACTCCTGAGCTCAAATGATCCGCCCACCTGGGCCTCCCAGAGAGCTAGGATTACAGGCTTGAGCCACCGCGCCTGGCCTAGCAAAAGTATTCTTGAAAAAACTCTTGAGCTCAAGTGATCCTACTGCCTCAGCCTTCTGAGTAGCTGGGACTACAGGCATGCACCACCATGCCTGGCTAATTTTTTCTATATATATTAGTTGGCCAATTAATTTATTTCTATTTATAGTAGAGACAGAGTCTCACTCTTGCTCAGGCTGGTTTTGCACTCCTGACCTTGAGCAATCCGCCCACCTCCGCCACCCAGAGTGCTAGGATTACAGGTGTGAACCACCGCGCCCAGCCAATATGTCCTCAATATACTCAGGCAGCCTTATGAAGAGGTCCATGTGGTAAGGGACTGAAGCCTCCTGCCAATACCCAGCATCAACTCAGCAAGAATATGAGTGAGCCTCCTTAGAGGAAGATTCTCCAGCCCCTGTCAAGCCTTGAGATGATGGAGCCCCAGCCAACATCTAGACTGTAATGTCACAAGAGACTCCAAGACAGTAGCACCAGGCTAACCACTCAATTTCCTTATCCACAGAAAATGTATGACATAATAAATGTTTATTGTCATTGTAAGTTGCAACAGCAATAACAGCAATAGATAACTAGTACGTCCACTTATTTCCTTTGCATGCAACCTCTGGCTTCTTTAATGTCAGGGTAGAGGAGAAAGAATTAGAAAAGATATGACTAATAGCTTACCTAATTGGTGCTACTGTGATCCAGTTGGTGGTGCAGCCCAAATATTGTCTCTGATGCTGGGATGCAGGCTGAGTTCTTTGAAAGGTTCCTGCTTGAACTCTCACATGCGTAATATACTGTCTGGCTGTGCTTTTCTAATGCCCTTCCCCCCACCCTGGCCACTGCCCCTGATGGTGAGACTCCCAGTCCCCTATTTCTAAGGTTCTCTCATCCTAGCAGGCTTCTCTCTGGGATAGAGTACTTATAAGATCACCAAGAGCCCAGTCATCATTCCTTGTCCACATAACTAACAGGAAACACATGTAAACCTGCAATCCAAGATGGTGGATATGTAGGCAGCCAGCCCCCTATTACCCTCTGTTCTCCAGGCAAGGAGGAGGCACCAGTTTCTAGGCTCATGGACACTCCCAGACTCTAGGGAACACATATCAAGCTTTCCTCAGAACCTTTTCATCATGCTATATCCCAGTTACTTCACCAGATGGGTCCATGAGATTTTGCAATTCATTATGCACTCAGCAGGGGAGAGAAATTTCAATTTCTCCTTCTTGTCAGTACCCTTACTTTTATTTATTTATTTATTTATTTATTTTTTTGTGAGACAGAGTCTGGCTTTGTTGCCCAGGCTAGAGTGAGTGCCGTGGCGTCAGCCTAGCTCACAGCAACCTCAAACTCCTAGGCTCAAGCAATCCTGCTGCCTCAGCCTCCCAAGTAGCTGGGACTACAGGCATGCACCACCATGCCCGGCTAATTTTTTCTATATATATTAGTTGGCCAATTAATTTCTTTCTATTTATAGTAGAGACGGGGTCTGGCTCTTGCTCAGGCTGGTTTCGAACTCCTGACCTCAAGCAATCCGCCCGCCTCGGCCTCCCAGAGTGCTAGGATTACAGGCGTGAGCCACCGCGCCTGGCCCAGTACCCTTACTTTTAAACAATAATCTCATTGAAGCCCTCTTCTGGCTTGATGTGGAGAAAGAAATTCTAAAAGGCTGTCTGTGTGGTAAGTTTGCAGGAATAGAACTTAAAATTGGAGTCTCATTTGTCTTCATTGGTGGGGTTGTATTTCTACAATAGTTGTACTTCCACAATAATACTCAACTTGTTGCTCTTGGACACTGGTTAGTGTGTGGATTCAAATATAAATGAAGATGAGGAAAGTATACATTGAACTTGGCATGCTTCAGGCAGTGAGTGTATGGATATCATTCTTAGAGTGAGGACCCTGAATGCATATCGGGTACCTTTTAGAAAAAGTAAATCAATTTCAAAATGTAATAATATATGAAAGTATAAAATTAAAAATTCTCTGTCATCATGCTGCTCTCATATGACAACAAGAATCTTCTTTACCAAGTTTTGAAGGGTAGCTTTAAAGAGTGGAAAATGCATAAAATTTTAAGTTAGATAAATCTGGACTCAAATTCTGTTCTCCTACTTACTAACTGAATTGAGCTAGGTTCTCTGAGTCTCTCCTTTGTTATATGGAGACAATAATTTTTATTTTCTATGATTTTTATGACGATAAGAGATAAGGTACTTAGAATAGTGTCTAAGAAAGAGACAGTCATGGCCAGGTGCCGTGGCTCACGCCTGTAATCCTAGCACTCTGGGAGGCCGCGGCGGGAGGATTGTTTGAGCTCAGGAGTTCAAGACCAGCCTGAGCAAGAGTGAGACCCCATCTCTACTAAAAAAAAAAAAAAAATATGGAAAGAAATTATTTGGACAACTAAAAATATATAGAAAAAATTAGCCGGGCATGGTGGCACATGTCTACTCTGGAGGCTGAGGCAGCAGGATTGCTTGAGCCCAGGAGTTTGAGGTTGCTATGAGTTAGGCTGACGCCACAGCACTCTAGCCCAGGTAAAAGAGTAAGACGCTGTCTCACAAAAAAAAGAAAGAGACAGTCAACAAATTGCGGCTAATTTCAATTATTGTCATTATAAATGTATATAGAGTTTTACATAGTTTAATTATAATGTAAGTTAAATTTTTAGTTCTAATTTTTTTGATCTAACCTATTTGAAAAAGATTTTCCATGTGTTCCATGATAATTATACTTTTCACTTCAGTGACTGTAAAATATTCTAACATTTTGATATTTTATCATTTGTAAGCATTTCTCTATTCTCTAAAATGTAGGACATTTATAGTTTAACAGTTTTTTATTTTTTTAACAGTTCAAATTATGGTACTATAAACATTTTCATACATACAGCTCTTTTTTTTTTCTTATTTTAAATTACTTCTCTGAGATAAAACTCCAGTTGTAGAATAACCAAAGTGGGTCAGAGAGCACGAATATTTTTATGGCTCTTGATATGTAATCTCTAGTGGAATGTAGGGCACTGGGAAAATTCCTTGTTATTGTGGGGTTACCCCTCTGCTGGCCAGCCATTCTCTGGTCCTATGGTACATTTAGCAGGAATAGCTTCCAAGGACAGAAAGCACCACTATGTTCCAATGGATTAAGCCTGTGTTTAGACAGGCTGGCCTTCCAGTGTGATTGGAAGCATGAGATGCCACCACTAAGGGTGGGGCTTTTTTAGGGGAGCACAGGAATTGAACACATGCAAGCACAGCCTCTTCTAGGTAAGGGCTCTAGAGAGTGCCAAAAATTGCCCCTGTGTAGCTAGAGTGAAGTGACAGAGGGGAGAAGAGGTAAGAGGAAGGGTTGGAGAGGTAATCAGCAAGAAGACCATGCAGGGCTTCTAGGATTCTAAGCTTGTTTTTATTCCATATGCCACAGTAAGTCACTGAAAGCTGCATGCAAGGAAGTGATGGAGCTGATGTACAGCCAAGAGATCACTAGAGCTGGACCAAAGGGGTTAGGAGGAGGGAGAGTCCGGAAGATGAAATAAGAAAGGTGAGTGAGTTCTACATCATGTGAGACTGTGTAAGAACATTGTAGGGCTGTTTTATTTTTTGTAGAGACAGAGTCTTGCTATGATGATGCCACTGTGCTCTAGCCAGGGAGACAAAGCAAGACTCTGTCTCTTGGCCAGGCACAGTGGCTCACGCCTATAATCTTAGCACTCTGGGAGGCTGAGGCGGGAGGATTGCTCAAGCTCAGGAGTTCAAGACCAGCCTGAGCAAGAGCGAGACCCCGTCTCTACTAAAAATAGAAACAAATTATCTGGACAACTAAAAAAAATATATATATATATATATACACATATATATATATATTTTTATATATTTTATATATATTTATATATATTTATTTATATTTTATATATATATATATAAAATATATATATAAAATTAGCCGGGCATAGTGGTGTATGCCTGTAGTCCCAGCTACTCAGGAGGCTGAGGCAGCAGGATTGCTTGAGCCCAGGACTTTGAGGTTGCTGTGAGCTAGGCTGACGCCACGGCACTCTAGCCCAGGCAACAAAGCCAGACTCTGACTCAAAAAAAACCAAAAAAACTAAATAAATAAGTTTTTGGCTTAAGCAACTACAAGAATAACATTATAAATGGAAAAAACGAAGGAGGCTGAAGGGAGCAGGGTTGGTATTTTTGTTGGTTTGTTTGTTTTGTTTTGTATTGTGGGGAGGTAGAAAAGAAGAGTCGTTGAGTTTGGGACATATTGAGTCGAGATGTCTGTTCCAGCCAAGCGACTGAACCCCTGGTGGCCATTTGGTTCAGTGTGATACTAGTCCCACCCACCACATGGGTAGGCATTCAATCCGAGTGGGGCCAATTCAGGTTCCCTATGACAAGAAATTGAAAATGGAACTGAAAGAAAAATTTGTCATTCTCAGATGGCTAGACATGTAACACATAAGTTTGGAGTCTATAAAGTGAATATGTTAAGTAGAGGCCGGGCACGGTGGCTCACACCTGTAATCCTAGCACTCTGGAAGGCCGAGGTAGGTGGATTGCTCAAGGTCAGGAGTTTGAAACCAGTCTGAGCAAGAGCAAGACCCCGTCTCTACTATAAATAGAAATTAATTGGCCAACTAAAAATATACATTAAAAATATAGCTGGGCATAGTGGCACACGCCTGTAGTCCCAGCTACTCGGGAGGCTGAGGCAGATGGATCGTTGGAGCCCAGGAGTTTGAGGTTGCTGTGAGCTAGGCTGATGCCATGGCACTCTAGCCCAGGCAACAGAGTGAGACTCTGTCTCAGAAAAATAAAAAATGTTAAGTAGATAGCAAGGAATTCCGGGTCTCCTAGGGACAAAAGTGGGTGCTGTTGCTTTGGTGCAATTGCCCCACCTGGGAAGAGGGACAAGAGTGGGCCCCAGGCCCCCATCTTGGTCCTGCCCCCACTTAATCCACTCCTGAGCAACTGACATACCTGGGGGATGAGGGAACATCCTACAGTTATAACAGCATGCCAGCTACAAAAGAATCCAGAAGATTCTCTACCCCACAGGCCAAGAGCAGCATAGGTACCATAGAGTCTGGAAATTGACCTAGAACAACTGGCATACATAGTTAAGACTCAGGTTATGCAACTCCCAACTGTCTAATCAAAATGGTTCTATAGCGATGTCTGACCCACAGGGAGGTCCCAATCTGGGCACCATAAAACAAGTCACAGACCATAACCAAACTCTTTTTCTCTGCTGTGACAAGGGGTCTGGTTGTCATCTGTGGAGTATGTATCTTGCTCTGTAAACCTTTATCTTGCTCTTTCCCTATCATCCTATCTTGCTCCCCCTCTATAAGTTTCACCTCATCATGTTTGCCTTACTTTGGTGTGTCTGGTCATTCTTTGGCCATGACCGTGCCAAGAACCAACATTTCAGAGTGAAACTGGACAAATATTTTATACTCTACCTATACCCTGGAGAAATAGAGAAAGAAAAACTAGGAAATATGTAGAAAGAAGAAGGAATGAGTCAGAAAGTAAACAAAATCTCTTTCTCTGTACCTTGTGTTACATTGCCCTTTTTCCAGCTAGCCTGGGATTTTTAACTAAATTAAATTCGGGATAAAAATGATTTATTAATACTTAATTCCCAAGACCATCTCCAGTACTGCCTGTGGTGCTCCTAGATAGATCATGTTTCATCTTCTAGGCTTACTAAACAAGATCCTATCTGATTGGGGCTCACCATTTATCCCACACTTCTGAAAGGGGCAGGAAGTTCTAGAGTTCCTGGCTAGTCACAATCACATTTCCGGTGGGCACTACCTGCAGTTAAATGATTGACCAAGTGTGTGAACTAGTTTTTTTATGCTATCATTAGTGTTTTCAGAATTACCATATCCACTGGAGGAAGCTGATTCGTCACCAATTGTAGATCTGCAACACCTACACCCTCCATAGGGCCCAAATCTTTCATTGGCCCCTTTCCTGAGTGGGTAATGCCCAGCTGTACAAGATGAAAAGCAAAGTCAAGCAATGGACTCTTGATGCTTCATTCCCCACTGAATACCTAGTGCCTAGTATATAGGAGGTATAGGAGGTGTTCAGTAAATATTTGTTGAATGAATAAACCAAAGAAGACTAAAGGGAGCTGTATAACTAGCCAGAGAGAATCATGACTGAACAGAAGGCTCTGTGTCTAGGCTACTACCTGATCCCTAAAATTTACATAAATTTAGCTGACTATATCTGTTAGTGACTTTTTTTTTTTTTTTTTTTGAGACAGAGTCTCACTGTGTTGCCCAGGCTAGAGTGCTATAGTGTCAGCCTAGCTCACAGCAACCTCAAACTCCTGGGCTCAAGCGATCCTCCTGCCTCAGCCTCCCGAGTAGCTAGGACTACAGGCACGTGCCACCATGCCTGGCTAATTTTTTTCTATTTTTTAGTTGTTTGGCTAATTTCTTTTTATTCATAGTAGAGATGGGGTCTCACTCTTGCTCAGGATGGTCTCGAACTCCGAAGCTCAAGCAATCCTCCCACCTCAGCCTCCCAGAGTGCTAGGATTACAGGCATGAGCCACAGCGCCCGGCCTGTTAGTGACTTTAAATTCATATAATATGCCTCTAGCTTCTCCTTCTAACCAGTATTCCCTAGTGCCTAGTGCTTTGGCACTGACACCTTGATTTCTAACCTGATTCCTAGACTGTCTTTGTACCTGCTTTCTGCATTGTCCTACAGGCCTTTCTCAAGCCTTGCTAGCCAAAAAAATGAAAACAGACCCCCAAATGGCCTGGTTCCTTCTTACCTCTCTAACTTGTCACCAGCTGTTCCTTTGCTGAAATACCTTTCCTACGTAGCCAATCCACCACGATTCTTTTATTCCATTTATATCCTACATGAATCTTCCTGGTAACATTGGACACTTCTTCCTCTCTGTTCCCAGAGGATCTTGCTCATGAGGAAGTTTTCCCATGCTTGTTTATCTATTTTTACATCTCCTATTACCTCCAAGAGTTCCTATAGTTTGGACTATATATAGTCTACTTATCTCCATGTTCCAGAGCCTAGTCTGGTACCTGGAACTGAGAGGATACTAAAGGAATGACCATTCACATAAATGAGTGAATCCTAATTGTTGATGCATACCATTATGTAAACTAAGCAATTAGCAAACTGGAATCTATGTAAACCAAAAATGAGTTGCAATCACAAGGGCCTTTAAACAGATGTTTGGTATGTAAAAAAATAAAAAAAAAAAAAATAAATAAAAAAAAAATCACAAGGGCCAGTCAAAACACTATTCAAAGAAGTGGGAAGAGGACCATTCTGAGATCTGTTCAGCCAGGTGGTGGCATCAACCCCACATAAGTGGAAATGCTGGCAAAGGGTACAGTATAGGAAACGCTGAGCAGTCATTAGATAACTGAGAAGCCCACTTAGGTCAATTGATGGTTGCCCTTCACTTTGCTTCCCCCTATTTGCTCAAGAGGAGCATTTACGGCTGGGCAGGGTGGCTCCTAGCACGTTGGGAGGCCAAGGCTCTGTCTAAAAAAATCAAACTTTCCAGTTTTGCCTTTCATATTTGGGTATGGTACTATATTGGGCATTTGTCATTTTATTTTTTTTATGATAGCCAATTGATCCGGCACTATTATTTTATTATTATTTTTTTTTATTTTACTTTTTGAGACAAAGTCTCACTTTGTTACCCGGACTAGAGTGCCATGGCATCAGCTTAGCTCACAGCAACCTCAGACTCCTGGGCTCAGGCGATCCTCCTGCCTCAGCCTCCCGAGTAGCTGGGACTACAGGCATGCACCACCATGCCCGGCTAATTTTTTCTATATATATTAGTTGTCCAATTAATTTCTTTCTATTTTTAGTAGAGATGGGATCTCACTCTTCTTCAGGCTAGTTTCGAACTCCTGACCTTGAGTGATCCGCCTGCCTTGCCCTCCCAGAGTGCTAGGACAGTACTATTTATTAAAGAGACAAATTCTGCAAGGCCAATTTTGTTGTAAGTGCCTATATATGCATGAGTCTGTTTCTGGGTTTTCTATTCTACTTCATTGTTCAAGTTCTCTATGATTATAATAATATCACACTATCATAAGGACCACAGCTTTATAATAAGTAATGATATCTAATGACAGAATAATACTTACATCTTGTTCTTCAAAATAGCCTTAGCTGTGCTCTCTTCGGCAGCACATATACTAAAATTGGAATGGTACAGAGAAGATTAGTATGGCCCCTGAGCAAGGATGACACGCAAATTCGTGAAGCATTTAAAAAAAAAAAAAAAAAAAAAGCCTTAGCTGTTCTTAGCTCTTGCATTTTAAATAAATTTAAATGAGATTGTCAATATATACATAAATTGCTTTGAATCCATAGATCAATTTGGGGAAATTAGGTTTTTATAATATTAAGTATTTAAGTATTTTAAGTCACAAGCATGACACACCTTTTCATTCACATACATTTCTTTAATGTTCTTCAATAAAGTTTTATAATCATGCCTATGGAGATCTTGCACATATTTTGTTATATTTATTCCTAGGCTTAATTTTTTTTTGGTTTTTTTTTTTTCGAGGTAAGGTCTTGCTATGTTGTCCATTGTCCATGATCATCTTGAACTCCTGGGCTCAAGCGATCCTTCCACGTTAGCCTTCCAAGTAGCTGGGATTACAGGCACACACCACTACACCCAGCTTCATGATATTTTTGATGCTTTTATATTAAAGAGTATCCTTTTATTTTATCTTCTGTTTATTACTATTATATAGAAATATAATAATCTTTGTTAGTGATTTTGGATTTAGCAATACTGATAAACTTATTAATCCTAATGTTTTTTTCTGTAGATTTAAAAACTTCCATACACACAATCATATTATCTTCAGATAATGATAGTATTCTGTCTTCTTTCTATCTTCCTCTCCTATTTCTCCTATTCTTTTTTTGTTTTACTTTTTTCTGAGACAGGGTCTTTCCCCTCCTTTTTTTTTTTTAGAGACAGAGTCTCACTCTGTTGTCCAGTCTAGAGTGCCATGGAATTAGCTCACAGCAACCTCAAACTCCTGGGCTCAAGCAAGCAATCTTCCTGACTCAGCCTCCCAAGTAGCTGGGACTACAGGTGTGTGCCACCACACCTGGCTAATTTTTTTTTTTATTTTTAGTAGAGACAGGGTCGCACTCTTGCTCAGGCTGGTCTCAAACTCCTGAGCTCAAGAGATCCTCCTGCCTCGGCCTCCTAGAGTGCTAGGATTACAGGTGTGGGCCACCATGCCTGGCCCAGGGTCTTTCCCTACT
This sequence comes from Mirza zaza, assembly GCA_008750895.1. NCBI lineage: Eukaryota > Metazoa > Chordata > Mammalia > Primates > Cheirogaleidae > Mirza > Mirza zaza. The sequence continues at coordinate 9,732 of VSMD01014174.1, forward strand.
GCTCAGGCTGGTGTGCAGTGTCGTGACCATAGCTCACAGAACCTCAAACTCCTGGGCTCAAGCAATCCTCCTGCCTCAGCCTCCGGAGTAGCTGGGTCTACAAGTGCATGCAACCACACCCAGTTAATTTTTTTTTATTTTTTGTAAAGACATAGTCTTGCCATTTTGCCCAGAATGTTCTCAAACTCCTGGCCTCAAGCTATCCTCAATCCTCCCACCTTGGCTTCCCAAAGCACTGGAATTACAGGCAAGACCCTAGCACTCCTCTCCTATTTTTATGCCTTTTACTTCTTTTTCTTGCCTTATTTATTACTGGCTAGCACTGTAGTATTTAACAAAAGTAATGATAGTGTGCTTTTTTGTATTGTCTTAATTTCAAAGGGAAAGCTCTCCATATTAAGTATGATTGTTATAGATTTTTTACAGTTTTTTTTTTTTTTTTTTTTAGAATAAGGACAGTCTGACTGAAAGATTGTTAAATTTTCTCAAATTTATCATATTATCTATTTTGGACCTGGGCATGGTGGTGTGCACCTGTAGTTCCAGCTACTCAAGAATCTAAGGTGGAAGGATCGCCTGAGCCCAGGAGTTCAAAGCTGCAGTGAGCTGTGATCACACCACTGCACTCTAGCCTAGGCAACAGAGTGAGACTATCTCTATGAAAATAATTTTTTAATTGTATATTTTGATTGAGAAGATCATAATTTTTCCCATTGAATTTATTAATATGGTGAATTACATCAACTAGTTTTCTAATATTAAAACAATACCACACTCTTGGGATTATGCGCAACATATAATTTATACATTACTAATATATAAATGAAAACGGTTCTAATAAACTTTTTAAAAAATCTTCATTACTCTTCTGATTATAAAATCAATGTCTTTGAGTAAAGAAAGAAAGAGAGAGGGAGGGAGGGAGGAAAGAAGGAAGGAAGGAGAGAGAGAGAGAGAAATAGAGAGAGAGAGAGAGAAATTGCTACAGTAAAAAATGGAAATACCATTTAGCCAAGTAGGGAGTTAGGGATATAGTCAGATCCAGGAATACCTGTAGCAAGCAGGTTTTGGTATTTTTGTTTATTTGTTTGTTTGTTTTGTTTTGTTTTTTGAGACAGAGTCTTACTTTGTTGCCCAGGCTAGAGTGCCGTGGCGTCAGCCTAGCTCATAGCAACCTCAAACTCCTGGGCTCAAGCAATCCTGCTGCCTCAGCCTCCCGAGTAGCTGGGACTACGGGCATGCACCACTGTGTCCAGCTAATTTTTTCTCTAATATTAGTTGGCCAATCAATTTCTTTTCTATTTATAGTAGAGACGGAGTCTCCCTCTTGCTCAGGCTGGTTTTGAACTCCTGACCTCGAGTGATCCTCCCGCCTCGGCCTCCCAGACTGCTAGGACTACAGGTGTGAGCCACCACGGCTGGCCGGTTTTGGTATTTTAAAGAACACTAATATTTCACATGTTGACAAGGTCATCTTGACCCAGCTAATGTCAAATGATGGCATCAAAATGTCTGTGTCAAAATGTCCCACAATCAAAAATGCCACATTAAACTGTCCTCCCTATGCAGATATTGTCCTACAATACCAAATAATATTTGTTAAAAATACTTGCTTATAGGTTCAAAATAAGATTTGTATTTCTATTTCCGAAACAAGATAGTATAAATTCACTTTTTCCTGATGTTATTCTCTAAATACAGCTAAAATGCCTGGAAATTATTCAACAATGATAAAAAGAACTCTAAAAGTTGGAAAGAAGGTGGACTGACTAGGGACCTCAGGACTTGAGGAATGACAATATAGTAAATTCAGTGTGGGTTTTACCTTTTAAATCTCCCATATAGGCACCAGACTAGACAACAAAAAGACCTACAACCCACCACTAATAGGCACTGACCAAAAAAGGCGCAAGTAAAGCATGCCCTCTCTGGCCAAAAGATCAGGAAAAGGGAAACCTAACAGAGACCTAGTAGAGCCCCAATCCCTGCTCCACCAAGCAGGGTACTGGTAGGTAGTCCAATCAGCTTGGGCCAACAGCAGCAGAGCCCTGCCCTGCCAGCCCCAGCGCCACCACCAGAAACCAGCAAGTGGTCCAGTCTGTTACAGTAGTAGCAGCAAAGCCCCAACTGTCACAACCACTTGTCCAAACCAGAGCACCACAGAGTCCAATTAGCCAGCAGTAGCTGCAACACTAAAGCTCTGGGCTGTTCTAGTCTGCAGTCCAACTGGGCACAGGTAAGCAGACGATATCCGCAGAGCAGCAGCAGAGAGGCCCAGGCACACTAACTCTACACCTGCTTCATACCTGTGACCTGACAGGCAGGCCGATCCACGTGCCTTCCATCCAGAAGCATAAGGAGACAGAGGCCCAGTGGTTCTATCCTTCCCCTTTATTATTCCTCTCCCCCAACCCCTGAGTGGCAGAACAGTAGCCCAACAACACCAGAGCATCCAGGGAAGGAAATGCTTCCAACTCTGTAAGCAGTACCAGCAAGGACTGAGCAGGAGGACCAGCTATACCAAAAGGATGAAGCAGGTCAGAATAGTATTGCAAGGGCTCTGAAAACTAACCTGACTTTGAAACTAAAACCCACAAAAGTAGGCCAGAACCCAGACAAAACTCAAACAGGGCAACCACCTGCTAAAACAGAAGACTTAAATGGGACCTGGAGTGCCATATCATAATAACTGAAATATCCAGAATACAACCCAAAACTTCTGATACCAAGAACCAGAAAGAACATAATTTAAGAAAAAAATCAAGTGACACTGTTCTACTTTGAGTCTCTCTAACTAGATGAATCAGATGTTGGCATTATCCAACAAAGATTTTAAAGCAATAATCATAAAAATACTTTGATAATTTAAAAATTCTCTTGAAATAAATGAAAAAATAGAAAATCTCAGCAAAGAAATAGAAGTCATAAAAAAAGAATCAAATGGAAATTATAAAACTGAAAATACAATCATTGAAATGAAAAACTCACTAGATGGATTTAATAGTAAAGTAGAGGTGACAGAAGATAGAATCAGTGAACTTGAAGACACAGTAATAAAATTTACTCAGTCTGAACAATAGACAGAGAATAGATTGGGGGGAAAATGAACAGAGCCTCAGGGACTTTTGGGACAATAAAAAATCTCACTTTTGTATTGTTATAATCTCAGAAGGAGAAAAAGATAAGGATGGGGCTGAAAAAGAATTAAAATATATTGTGACTGAACAATTATATTTTAAAAGTAGGATAAAGGGACACAAAATGAAAAGATATTTTTACATTTTACTTGAAATGGTAAAACAAATACTAATAGGCTAAGAAGTTTTATATATATATATATAAATATATATAGTAATACCTAGAACAACCACTAAAAAAACTACATGCTTATTATTTTAATGTTTTCTCTAGAAATGCCAATAGGCATCCTTCAATTAACAGTCTGGTTTTAATCCTTTATCCTCTTCCTGTTCAATATCAAGATCTTAAATTCCATTAGTTTCATTTTCTCCACTTCCCAAATACATGCTTTTAAAAATATTTTTCTTCTATATTTGAAGATGCTATGATATCATTACTGTCTTTTAATCTGTTTTTATGTTTGTCTATATATTTAGTACTTTTGTTGCTCTTTATCACAAAATGCCTTTATTTTGCTTTTATTCTGAAGTATATTTTTGCTAGCTTCAGAATTCTATTTGGAACTTACATTCTATAGTACTTTGAAGATATTCTCCATTCTATTGTTTTCTGGGTTCCATTGTTTGTCAAAAACTGCTGTCAGTCTTATCGTTTTTCCTTTGAAAGAATATGTACGTTTTGGCCCAGAAGATGGCGGATGAGAAACACTGCCAGACAGAGTGTCTCTGCAGAAAAGACAGATTCTAGCAGAAATTAGAAGAAAGAAGCAAGAAGACGAGCCTACATCGGATGAGGGTCGGCAGGAGGAGTACCTGAGACCACGGGAGACTCCACGGGAGGAGGTCGCGGAGGAGAACTGGAGGCTGGGACCCCCGGAGCAGCCCGGAGACCAGCGGGAAGGGTAGGTGGATCGGCCGTTTCCCCTCCCCTGCATCCCAGATTGCTGGTGGGCTCCCCAGCGAGCAGAGAGACCTGCGGACACCAGCCCAGCGACGACCGCCGCCAGGGAGCGGTAAGCCAGTAGCGGACGAGGCACCAGGCTCCCAACTCCCTCGGGGCACCTCCGTGTGCACAGACCTGAGCCGCGCGGCAGACGCCATATTGCCTCCTCCTCCCCTCCCCCGACCCTACCCGCGGCTGCCCAGAGAAATAGAGAGACAATATAGCCACCAGCCGGAGGCACCTCCAGGGAACAGGACCTTCCCTTTTGGAGCCCTACAGCTGACTAAGGGGAACTCAGACTGTGAGCTCTCTGCCCGCCAGCCCCCCCAGGTGCTACTGGCACGGTGATCCCAGGAGAACGGGGCAGAGCCTGAGGTTGAGAGACATAGACCCAGCTTGGGCTCCCTGTTGGTGAATTGGGACAGGCACTCGTCTCCCTGGTGGGGACAAAGTTTGAACTCTGGGACCCAGAGGTCAGACCTGCAGACCACATCCCATGCACCGAGGCCTCGCATTGCAAGGGGCACAGAAGGGATATACGTGAACAGCCTGCTGAGGTGTGTGTGCCTTCAAGGGCAGATCAGCATCCTACAGGGCAACCCTCCCCCCAAAGGGAGGCCGTGCGCCCAGCCCAGGTGGCGTTCCTGCGCAGGGAACCTCCCCGCCCGCATCACAGCCAGGGGAGGCCTGGTGGTGTGTGGTCTGGCCTGCGGACAGAGGCCCAGGAGTAGCCTCGGACTTGGGGACGGTGGAAAGAGGCCAGGCCCGCTCCAGACTGCGGGTCTCGGACAGCCCCACCCCCACACACAGACTCTCTGACTGAGCAGGGCCATTCCAGCCCCTCCCTGTCAGCTTTGCCTGGAAGCAGAGAACAGAACTTTGACCCCTGCTGACGATATTGGTGTGCCTAAGGGCCGGCTTACCCAACTCAGCTCCACCCAGACTCTCTCCTAGCCAGCCCTCACTGAAGGGGAGAAAAGGACACACCTGGAAGTCCCAGGGTCCCACCCACCACCTGAGGCACTAGAGTTCTCTCTTCAGGAACAAGAGCTGATAACAGGACACAAAAACAACAGCGTAGCCTGTTTCTCCAAGCAAGCGCCACCTACTGAGAGGGAGAGCATCCTGCACACCCTTTTCACGACACCTACTGACTCATTATACAGGGAGTGGTCGAATCTCACCCACAGACACCACCTACCGGCTCAGAAACTAAACAAGGCGTGTGAATACCCAAACAAAAACCTAAAGAAAAGAAACAACAACTGATCAACATGGGAAGAAATCAGCGAAGGAACTCAGGAAATATGAAGAACCAATCAGAAAACACACCCCCAAAGAGGAGCCCCTGTCCCCTAGAAGCAGACACCAACCAAAATCAGGCAACCAAAATGACAAAAGAAGAATTTCGTATGTGGATCATAAGAACACTCACTGACCTGCAAGAACAACTCAATAACCAGCACAAAGAAACCACAAAAAGCCTCCAGGATCTAGAAAAAAAATTCACTAAAGAAATAGACACAATGAAGAAAAGTTTAACCGAACTCCTGGAAATGAAGAATCAAGTCAGGGAACTACAGAATACAGTGGAAAGTCTCAAGAACAGGGTAGATCAAACAGAAGAAAGAATTTCAGAGATTGAAGATAACACCCTCCAATTAAATAAATCAGTCACAGAAATAGAGCAGAGAAACAAGAGAAAAGAGCAAAGCCTACAAGAGCTGTGGGATTATGTGAAGAAACCTAATGTGAGGGTCATAGGGTTACCAGAAGGGGAAGAAGACAACACTCACGGGTTGGACAAGCTATTTG
>VSMD01014175.1:0-26107 GCA_008750895.1 Mirza zaza
AAAAAAAAAAAAAAAAAAAAAAGGGAGACAAGAGGCTAGGCACAGTAGCTTAGGCCTGTAATCACAGCCCTTTGTGAGGTTAACGTGGGAGGATCTCTTTAGGCCAGGAGTTCAAGACCAGCCTAGATAACATAGCGAGAGCTCCTCTCTGCAAAAAATAAAAGAATATTAGCCAGGTGTGGTGGTGTGCGCCTGTAGTCCTAGCTACTTGGGAGGCTGAGGCAGGAGGATTGCTTGAGCTCAGGAGTTCAAGGTTACAGTAAGCTGTGATCCAGCCACTGCACTCCAGCTTGGATGACAGAGATATCAGAACCTTAAACATTACTCTCCAGGAAAAACATTAAAAGCTGAGGCCAGGCGCGGTGGCTAACACCTGTAATCCTAGCACTTTGGGAGGCCGAGGCCGGAGGATTGCTTGAGCTCAGGAGTTCAAGACCAGCCTGAGCAAGAGCAAGACCCCATCTCTACTATAAATAGAAAGAAATTAATTGGCCAATTAATATATATAGAAAAAATTAGCCGGGCATGGTGGCGCATGCCTGTAGTCCCAGCTACCCGGGAGGCTGAGGCAGGAGGATCACTTGAGCCCAGGAGTTTGAGGTTGCTGTGAGCAAAGCTGACATCACGTCACTCTAGCCCAGGCAACAGAATGAGACTCCGTCTCAAAAAAATAAATAAAAAATAAAAGCTGAACTTCGATAAGTTTTAAAACATTTTAAAGCAAATGTAATCAATCAGAAAATGGTGAAAAACTTGGAGGAAATACCAGGTTCTGATAGAACACAGATCCATAATAACAAAAAATAAAAGTGATCAAAGGAAAAAATATGAAAAATTCCCAATTCCTAACCCTGGTTTTGACCTAATTTTTTAAGAAGTCTGATTAGTGAACAGCAAAATAAGATGCTAACTTTAAAAAAACAGTTTTATAACAGTAGAATATGAACCTGTAGTCAGCACACCTGATATTTAAAAAAGAATCTCTGAAATGACGTTTCCAATCAATTAATAAACCACCAAAGCAAAGTGTACACACAAGGCAAAGGGCTGCTGGTGCTCATTTCACTACTGAATAGCAGGTGGCAGCAGGATTGCCAATCAAATGCCTCACCTTTGCAGGTGCCTAAACCACTCTTTTGATAATGCCAACATCGTTAAATACACAATGCACTGTCTCACATTTAATAGATGTATATTCAAATGATGTCGTGTCAACTTCAAGCAATCCCCGCAACCCACCCAGTCAGTGACTGATGCAGGGGGACTCCTGAGTAGTTTTACCCTCCCCAGAGACCAAGAGTTAAGAAGTTACAAAGGAGAAAGTAAGTTACTCTTCTTTCCTTATTTCATTCCCTTAAAACTTGACATTTCTATAATAATAGGAATGCTAAGAAACTGGATTTAAAGTCTGCTTAATAATTAAAAAAAGACAGGAACAAACTCATAAACGAGTACATAACAAACAAGAAGGGATTAAATTAAAATGGAAACACAAAATCATACTTTCAGTGCCTCTGGAAAATGAACCAGTGGGCCAAAACTATTTAAGACCTTTTATATATATGCACACACATAAACTCAACTACCTTAATGAAAACACAGTACATGTTTTTATATTTACTAACTCTTTCTCATGATGTAAATGAAAAAATATGATAGTTTTTCTATATGATAAAAATTACAATTAGCTCTAAAGCATAATTCAATTTGGTATCTAAGGTTATCATTAAGTTTTTAGGAAAAGGTAGCCTTATCTATGAAATTTTACACTTCCGAAATAGAAGGTATATCAGTACCAAATATATGATTAACCCAGGATGACTGTGGTAATTAGAAAGGAAAGGGAGTTATGGTTCTGGGGATATGGAGGTAAGAAAAAAATGCAGAATTTGACAGAACATGGTTTGTTATTTAAGAGCAAAGAGAAGTACAAATATTGTTTATTTAGTTTTGCTAACACAAAACCCAAGAGTTCTACAAAAAGTATAATTAGAAAACACTATCATATGCTTGGCTACATGTGCATTTAACAGACATGAGGTGAAAATATGAACCAATTTGGAATGAATATGATATAATCTCAGTCAACTCCTGATTATCCACCCTAATGAAAAAGGGGATTATCTTAAATAATTCCAAGCAATGGATGGAGAGTTCTCAATTTACTGCTACTTTTCAGCCAATCTTTTCCCTCCTTAAAGTAGTCTGTCCTCTAAAGGTTCTGACTCCAGTGTTTTGGGGCCCAAAAATGAGCCAAAAGAGGCCAGACCGAGAGACCATCTCCGAAGGGAACCATCCATCCAGAGATAACTGAGTTGACATGACACATATTCCAATCAATAAACTGCACATGGATGGACACTACATGCCAAGCATGCTTCAGAGTAATTTGTGAAATTATAAGAGTGATGACTGAGACTTCCCCAGCAAAAGCAAAACATGCTATATTACCTAGTCAAGAGAACAAGTATCTTACCTCCTGCAGTAGGTCGGCCTGCTCAATTGCTTTAAGGACATTTTTCTTGGATGTTTCCTGAACTTCCCCTCCCAAAAGAAACTCATCTAAAATAAAATAAGCCTTCTCAAAATTAAAGATGATATCAAGTTCACACACCTGAAAAGAAAAAGAAAATACTATTAAAACTTAAGAAAGCTCTCTTCACTGATTAGGTGTAAAAAAAAAATTAAAAAAATAAAAAAACTTAAGGAAGCAAAAGATGTTTATTCACCCCCAGGCAGTGAATAAAACTTGACCAGAATGAATCAATCTTAATTCTTTTAAAAACAGCAATCATGCTAACTGGTTTATCTAATCTTTTTTTTTTATTTTTTATTTTTTGAGACAGAGTCTCACTTTATTGCCCAGGCTAGAGTGAGTGCCATGGCATCAGCCTAGCTCACAGCAACCTCAAACTCCTGGGCTCAAGCAATCCTGCTGCCTCAGCCTCCCAAGTAGCTGGGACTACAGGCATGTGCCACCATGCCCGGCTAATTTTTTCTATATATATTAGTTGGCCAATTAATTTCTTTCTATTTATAGTAGAGACGGGGTCTCGCTCTTGCTCAGGCTGGTCTCGAACTCCTGAGCTCAAACGATCCGCCCACCTCGGCCTCCCAGAGAGCTAGGATTACAGGCTTGAGCCACCGCGCCCGGCGTGGTTTATCTAATCTTAATTTTCATATTTCATATCTCAAGTACTTGAAACCATAATGCCTACAAGCTAAATGAGACCTGGCTTTGCATGTTCCCAATGTGGGCAACTTAACCATTTCCTACTCATAAAAACTGATCTTTAAACACATATTTCCTAGGCAATGTGATTAGAACTGCTAACCAAATCTAAATGCTATACGAAGCACTTCCAAAATATTAATGGTTACATTGGACTCCTTTCCACTTCACTATGTTAAACCTCATTGTCACCATCGTAATTAAATGAGTTAGGTCTATAGGGCCAGCAAGTCTAGAAGTTAACTGTCTAGGCCCACTGACAAGAAATAGTCATTACTATCCTCTCCTGCAGTTAGAATCGCTAAGACAACCAAATAATAAACTTCTTAGAGAAAAGATTTAAAACAAAATACTATGGCATCCAATTTCTTAAAATAAAATACTACTCACACTGCCAAAATACTTGTCAAGTAATTCCACATAACGATGAATTATTTCCAGGGTAATTAGTTCATTGTCCTGATCCTCAATAGCACAGCAAAAATACAGACTAGCATATCTGTAACAAAATACAAACATGAAAAATATGTTACAGTGTAATCATGTTTTCTAAATATATTTTCATACCCTACTGTGAAAGACCCCATGCTTATACAGTTTTCTTCTTTTACAATAGTGCAGATTATTTTTCTCTCAGACTACAAAAGTAATAAATGCATAAGAGAATTTTGTAAAGCACAGGCAAGCAAACTGAAAAAAAAATAATCATACCACCTAGAAAGAGTACCTGATTTTGCTCTTCTTCTTTTCAGGTTCCATTCTATGAACATTTTAAAACATAGCTGACCCAGATTTTTCTTAACTAAAGCAAAATATACTATGGATTCATTCAAACAAGTTGTTTAAACAGGGAAGAAAATAAACCTACCAACTGAAGGACTTATTGCAGATATTGTCACGGTGAGGTCAATGTTTGGGGACATTTTATTGGAGTATATGTAATATACATACAGAGAAGACCTCAAGTCACACGAGCTCAATGAATTTTCAAAGTGAACCCATCTATGTTACCCAGATCAAGAAACAGAACACTATTGAACCCTGAAACCCCTCTCCTATCCTCTCCTAGTCACAACCTCCCACCCCTAAGGTAACTTCTAACAGCATAGAATTGTTTCTAAAAAGGAGGTTTCTAGGATTGTGGAAGCCTCAAGAACAGAACAACACTCCAAGTTATGACATAAGTTAGAGAAGGAGAACAGAAAGTTCCTGCCACTTACGGGAAACTGAGATCTGTCCTCAAAATTTTCAAGTTCTACAACTGTTGAACTGAGGTGTAGTTTATTTACCCAAGAGGAAGGAATTAAATTGGGAAAGTCATATTCTTCTCCAAATTAGGATCCTAGCACATGGGACCAGATTATGATTGAACTAAGGAAGCCAAACTTATTAATGAACAACCCTGAGTGTATAACAAGTCCTTTGAGGAAGATTAAAGAGCATTTTTAAATGGTTTAAGTGTATTTAAGGCTTTTGAAAAGAAAATAAATACCTAAGACATTCTAAACAAGTCTCAGTTGAGATTATAATTTTCACAAAGGAGCACTTAAATGATTTTTAGAAAACACAATGGGCAATTACTGCTCATAGCATTAATGTAAAATAATATATACAGAAAAATACACACAACCTCAGTTTTGGGATTCAATGAATTCCTGCTCCTCTTCATGAAAATAACTAGCATTCATACAACACTATTACTTTCAATATTATTAAAATCATCTCATCTTATTTGATCTTTTCAACAGTAAGTACTGTCATCCTTGATTACAGATTAAAAAAAAAATAGTAACAAGAAAAAAAAAGATGCCCAAGAGTACAGGCCCTATAAGTGGTAGTATGGGGACAAGAAAGCCAATCTTTTGACCTTACCTCCAGGCTTTTTCCACTCTACCATACCAACTCCTTTGTCATACATATCATGACTTTATGTCCACTCCACCCAACTTTCACATTCGGTGGTAAGTTATTTAAAACAGTGAGTCTCCTATAGTCTTATCGAGAGTAGGCATTCGAATGTGTGCATTTATCATTGTGAAGGGAATAAATAAATCATGGAGGATATAACAGAGCATCGCCTGCAACTTTAACAAAGTGTTTCCTCTCTTTCCCATCACTACTCTGTTTTTGCTTATCTGTTTAAAAGGCAATGAGATATCTGGCCAGGTGTGGTGGCTCACACCTGTAATTCTAGCACTCTGGGAGGCTGAGGTACAAGGATCATTTGAGCTCAGGAGTTCTGAGACCAGCCTAAGCAAAAGCAACATCCTGTCTCTATAAAAAATAGTAAAATTAGACAGGTGTCGTTGGCTGGCACATGCCTGTAGTCCTAGCTACTCAGGAGGCTAAGGCAGGAAGACTGCTTAAGCCCAGGAGTTGGAAGTTGCAGTGAGCTATGATGATGCCACTGTACTCTACCTGGGGCAACAGAGTGAGACAATGTCTCAAAAACAAAAAAAAAAGGCAATGGGATATTCCAGCTTATTTTGAATTTGGGAAAACTGATACAAATGATACATAAGATTCTCTGAATTAAGAAAACTAAAGATTAAAAGAACTGACATAAAAATGATAGATTAAAACCAGATGTAACTAGCTGATATGAACAGAATGTTAAATAATTCCATTATAGAGTTTACTAATACTCAATTTCAAGTAAAATTCCTTTTAGTCTTATTTTCAATATTTCCTCAGTGCTACTATTAAACAATCTAATGTTTCCATACTTGCTCCTTACCCACATTACTGCCTCTTTACTTCCAAATAAACACCACTTAAACACTAGTCGAAGGTCCTAAACTGTATGAATCAATTGGAAGTATTAATTTAAAAGTCATCAGGATCAATGTATCTAAGCACCAACCAGTAATATTTAAAAAAAAAATCCACCACACTCTCTGAATGTTTACTTTCACTCAGAATGGAAAAAGAGCCATCAAATTAATGAATTCTTCCTTGTAGGTGAACAGATAGCTATCACAGTAAGAATGCAACTCTTTCCAGAAAGCTTAGGGAAGAAACAAGCATAATAATGAATACCATTCACTGAGTCCTCACCCTATATGAGGCACTAAATGTCAGCCAAGGTTTTTGCATATTTTACCATTTAAATCCTCACAACAAGCCTACCAGAGAGATATCATCATTACTTGCATTTACAGGAGACCCAGGTTTGAGTAACCTGCCTAGGAACAACAATTTGATTCCAGAGCCCATGTTTTATATTAAAAACTATAGCCAGCAACTGTATTAAAGTAATCCTGCACCTGGCAAAGATTTAAATATGCTCAAAACAATATTTTATGAGCTTTGAAAAAGAGAAATAAAAAAATGTCATACTGATTTTATAAAAGATTACCAAGAGAACCTGAAGTGTACTGCCTATATTTAGGACCAAATGGTTTTTAAAAATTCAATAATGAGCTCATTTTGTTCTCTTAGTGCATATTTGTAAGTCTAAATCTGAAGTAAAATTAATAATAGACTAGTAAGAAGAAAGGTATGTTTGGCTATTTTTAGCACAGTGGATTAAGGCTTACTCTAATTACTGGCACTCAGAGAACATCTGAAAGTGCCTATTCTTATATTCGAAACACATGACTTTTCTGCAGTCAGCTAAATATCAGCTGACTATGGGTGAATGTAGCTAAAGCGTTTTCAATACCCACTGGTATGCCATTAAAAATTCTTTTGTTAGTAAAGAAAATCAATAAGTACTCTTTGACAAATTCTCAAGCTAGTAATTTGGAGACATATGTGCTTTTAAATTAATTTTGAAAGACTTTAATCCAGTGCTTCTTCCATAAAATGCTGCACAGAATAGGAGTCAAAAAAGCATACAGTGTTCTGTCTTCAAGGGATTGTCAAGAGCAATTTTTTAGAGATGAGGAAATAAAGGCAAAGTGACTTATTCAAAGTCACAAAACTAGCTAATGGCACAAAGGGAACATAATTCAAGTCCCCAGATTTTCAGTCCTCTTTTCAGCTAATATTGTTCTTATCCCCCTACCCCTCCCTCTCCAAAAGGGGCATTTGTATGCCAAATAGGATGAAGAATGTAGATGAGCCAACTGAACAAAGACAACAAAAAGCATTTGCTGATATGAACAGCAAAAGTGCTAGTTCAGAATTTCTCAGGAGCTAAGCAGCAATTCTCTTGCTTAAAAGGTCTTGTCTTCCGGCTAGAGTAGGAAAAATAAATCATCTGTTTATATCAACAAAAAATAAGTTCTTAAGTGGTACAGTAGATGATGTTTTCAGTATGAAATGTTGGGGAGAATGTATAGAGAAACACCTTTGGAATATAAATGATATCTCAATAAAGCTGTTTTTTTTTAAAAAATCCACCTTTTATTTAAAGGGGTTTGATGTATTAATCAGTATCAGAGTCAGGTTAGATTACCTTTTATAGCTTTTAAAAGAAAAGGCGGTGATCCAACATGGGACAGGAACACCAACCAGTGCTTTCCTTTCTTCCTTTAACAGCTCTTTCCTGGGATTGATTCTCTTGCTGGTATTTTCCTCCTCCACACGGGGGACTCCTTCCCCTATCTAGAAATAAGCTTAAGCCTCTCACACCTTTTTTTTAAACTACATCCCCCACTCCTCTGGCTATAGGTGGTTACCACCTCTTCTCCTGTCTTTTACAGCAAAGCTCCCCAAAATAGTCTACAAACGTGCTGTTTAAATTTCTCCACCTCTTCACACTTCGCCCCATTACATCGGGAGTTCTGTCTCTACTATCCCATTGAAAATGTTCTGGCAAAAGGCAACTTATGAAATGCTCACGGTAAAATCTAACAGATTCTTTCTTCACTTTCATTGAACTTAATGCATCTGGCACTGGTGATCTTACTTTCAAAATTCTCTGCTTCCCTGACTTTGCAGACCCAATACTTTCTCTCTTTGGTTCTCATTCTACTCTGAAGGTCCCTTCTTCATCCTTTTTGCCTGCTGCTCAAATGCTAGCTTTATGGCTTATTTCCCCCAGACTTCCGGCTATGCCAACCACACCCCATCAAGAAAACCAGGTATCTTTTAATGGAAATCACATAGACATCCCAAAATCAACCTGCCCCCAAATGAGCTGAGTTCTCTAGCTCACCATTCACCCCATTATCCAAATCGGAAGTGTGGAATCACTCCCACTCCTCCCTTTCCTTTGCCACCTTCCTCATTTCTAGAGGTAACCAAGTCTTATCAAACTTACCTCTTATTAGCTCTCCTTTCCAGCGTCTGGGTTCAACAACTCATTACTATGCAGTCTCCTACTGATCCCACAGGTGTCAGCCTCAGCCCCTCCCCCCACCCATTATCCTATTTCAATCTTTTAAGAAATGCAAATCTGATCTTTTTTCCAGCCCAGTTTAAAACCTTTGCCTCCAAGCTTAAGATGTGAGTTGCAGCCTCTTATCAATCACTAAGTAGCAACTTGGACAAATCACTTCTCCCAAATCCTCACTTTTTATAAAACTGAAGTTTTATCAACAACAGAGGTTTTGAACTGTCTCCTGTGCAAAAGGTAGAGGCCAAGTGAGCAAGGGTATAGGATCCCCATGCCTAATTTCACAAAAGCAACTCCACTTTCACTTGTTTTATTTAAGGTTCTACCCTTGGAGTAAAAAGCTTTAAAAATCAAAAAAAGACTAGATTATTGTAAGGTTTCTCTCAGCTCTCAAATTTTATGATTTTTCTACGATCTTTAACAAGTATTAAACCAAACACTAGATGCAAAATCACCCAAAGATGACTAAACTCATTCTATAGTAAAGAGGAGTCCATAGTATTTAAAAAACTCTCTCTGTACTATAATCTCCATTTCTTCCCCCCCACAAAAAAAAAAAAACATCTATACTTGGAGTGCAATAAAGGAAAGCTGAGAAGAAAATCAGACTTCTCTTCCATTCCCTTGACCCATACTGTTACTTCCATGCATACTAACTATTCATACAAGAGGATTTTTATATGTAAAAATGCTCTTATCTTAAATTCAAGAATTTATTCAAAAAGGAACAGGAATGGGGAACAAATTAAATGTCCCCTCAAAGAAAGTATGTTCTTTTAACCTACTTAGAACAATTTTGATAATTGATAATTTTAAGGTATTCAAAGAGTTTCAGATATTAATAAAGATATATAGCATTTAAAAAAACCTCAAGTGTTCAAATGAGTCACTTTGTAAAATCAAATTTTTAAAAATCTTCGGTAAAAATTATTTATCCTATCTAATCATACCTCTGCTACAGCAACATGTACTTCAAATTAATAAACACTGCTTACAAACAGATCCTATATATACACAAAGTTGTTTGTTTTTGAGACAGGGTCTTGCTCTGTTGCCCAGGTCACAACTTGCTCTGTTGCCCAGGCCTAGCTCACAACAACCTCAAACTCCTGGGCTCAAGCCTTCCTCCTTCCCCAGCCTTCCAATTAGCTGGGACTACAGGCGCATACCACCATGCCTGGCTAATTTTTCTATTTTTTGGAGAGACAGGGTCTCCCTTTTGCTCAGGCTGATCTTTAATTCCTGACCTCAAGTGATCCTCCTGCCTCAGCCTCCCAAAGTGCTGGCATGACAGGCATGAGCTGCCACGCCCGACCTATACACAAAGTTTTTAAACATCTATATGATTGAAATGGTCTATGTACCCAAGGTATTTATAAGTGAGTAAAAGTAAGATTCTAAAAATCACATAAAAGGCATGTCAAATATTAGTCATTACTTTACAGCTTTTCGGGGAAAGGGGATTATTAGACTCTGCATCTGTGCTTGTCTAAATTCAGAGAATTACTCACCCAATTTAAAATACTGACCCTATTTTCCTCTGCAATGAAATGAATTCACTGAACTCTTCTAAAAAGATGATTAAGCATGAATAATCATTTATGCCTTTAATTATATAATTAGTTTTCAAATGATTTCTCTGCCTTTATCATTTCAGCCTGAGTAATCAATCAAAATAGCAGTTACTTTAAAAATACAAAGCTTTATCTCTTAAAGCTATTTCATCTAAATCTTTACTAATCATGATTTGTAAATGTCATCACTCAAAAGTCTGCAATTTCCTAAATGACCTAACATTTGATTCTGCTATTTCACCTTTTCGATAAATAAAAATTATACCTTTTGTAAACAATCTTCAGATCGCGCCACTCAAGGAAGCTGCACATTTTCGGTTTCCTTGCTAAAACAGTTTGAACAAGTTCTCTTGTAATCTTTTTCTTCTCTTTGTCTGATAGCGGGACATACCATTTCTGCAGTCGAAGCTTTCCCTGACGACTAAAAAGCAACATAAACTGCATCTGTTAAGATAAATAAAATCAAGATTACATGCAATACTTCGAATCAATAAAGTTAAGATTAAGATTACATGTTTCATAGAGAAGCTTGGGGGGGGAGTTTAACTGACAAACGATTAATAGCCATCAATATTTCTACGCCAGTTGAAATACCAGGAAATTCTTTTAGACAAATCTTCCTACTAGATGCAAACCTTCCCACCCTACCCAGTTCCATGTAAGTTTGGAGGAGAGTGTGGGGGAAAAAGAGAAAAACAGGTAATAATTTGGAGTGAGGAAAAATAAAGATAGCTCTCACTATACGTTCTACACTCTCTATATGCATCAAAAGAGAACTGCAGACATCAATTGGTTTAGGTCCATTTAAAAGAAACAAGAGACCTACTATTTTTCACCCTGAGGCCATTCTAGTTCCAGGCAGAATTACTTATAGACAGAATGCTTAACACTTAGAATGCTCCCTTCAGTTTACGATACCATATTTTAAGCAAAACAGAATGATCTACAATATTAACTAAAAAAAGGATCCCATAAATAACGTGTTGCTTAATAAAAAAGTACTGGTTTTATCTCATTTTAAAAAAATTCCAACATAAATATGCACACAATTAATAACTGAGTTAATGTAATATTATGAAAGACAATACAAATGTTAAAAAGGCCAAAATAACAGTTACATTCAGAGGCATTATACGAAATACTTCAGTTAAAAAAATGAAAAATAGCATCTAAGATGGACTGGATGCTGAATCTAGTGTATTTTATACTTAAACTAATTTGTATGTGTTTATATGGAATCTGCAAAGCTGGTGATTAGTCTGCATGTTTAATTTTTAAAGCAGGCTTCTTGTAATTTAATTGGTCATCACAACTGCAAACAGGCAAATATTGTTCCTACAAAGGTAATTTAAAGGTAGAATTCAGATAGGTATTTTTTCTTTTAACCCTTTTAAGTTCCTTTAACAGTGTTACTGCAAGCAAGATTCAAGCCTGATTCTCAATCTTCACCACACCATCTTGAATTTGAACATGGGGAGGAGAAATTTACACAACCGTTGTACAATAATAAAACGGGCTCTAAATTTCGATAAGAAATTATTGTCGTATTTTTGTAATAACCCCAAAAGGCATTAACAAGATTTCTGGAAATTTATGACGTGGCAATTTAACTTTATTAAAGTTAAAACTGGCTTATTACCTCACTTAAGATGCTTCAGGGACGCAAAAATCTACGGACATTATTAGGTGATATCAAACTGCCTCCCACGTAAGTCCTGAAGATAGCGGCATTCGAAGGGGGCAGCAAATGAAGCATCAACTGGACAACGTTTAATGCAAACCCGCTACCAGAACTTGGAAAAGAATGGACCCCGTATTCCTAGATCTTGGTGAACAGAAGGGGTGGAGGTTTGCCATCGGCTCAAGGCTGTCTGTAGCAGAGTCCTGTATTGGCCCTACCACTTTGCAGGACAAAAACACAATGTATTCTCCTTAAAATAAATGATGTGCTAACATGGGACGAAACCCAGTTGCAAGGCGCAAGTATTCCTTCTCTCTCGTTAAAAACCAATGCTTTGACTTTGCCGCAAATCACAGGACACAATTCCTCGAGATCGGTATTAAAAACAATGGGTTCAGCTGCGGAACGGGCTCGGGGCCAGCGTTCCTCGGGTCCGGCCGTCTCCAGTGCCTCCCTCCCTCCCGATGCCACACTCCATCACTGACCAAGCCCCGGCGAGGTGACAGGCAAGGAGCGGAGCAGACAATGGCATCCGCCGCCGCGCAGGGGGCGCCAAGAGTCCTCAGCCGCCGCCGCCCCCGGCCGCCGGCCCCTCCCGAAAACGCCCCGCAAAACTTGAGGCGATTCCCGAACCACAGGTGCCGCGGGGCTGTCGCGGAACCCGGGACTGGACCCCACATCCCAAGGCGCGGCGCGGAGTGGAGCGCTGGGCGCGGACGCCGAGAGAAGTGAGTTGCGGGGCGCGGCGCCCCAGTGGCGGGCCAGGCGGGCGCGGGGTGGGGTCGTCGGGGCGCGCGCGGGGAGTCGGGGGGCGCGCCCAGCCCTCCCTTTCCCTCCCCATGCCCAACGGCCCCGCTTGCCCCCCGGTACTTACGGCGGCCGCGGGCCGCGGGAGCGGCGGGGCTTGGCCGGCGGCGGCGGCTGAGGGGAAGCCCCCGTCGCCGTGCTGAGGAAGAGAAGCCGTGTTGCTGTGGGGAGGGGACCGGCTTGGCGGAGGGCAGGCTTAGGCGGCTAGGGGAGGGCGATCCGACAGACTCCGCCCCGGGGGCCGGACGAAGGAGGAGCCGAGGCTGCGGCGAGCGGAGAGGCGGGCTGGGCGACGGGCGGGAAGAGGCTCAGCCGCACCAACGGCACCAAAGGCAGCGCCGGTGACCGCGCAGCCGAAGGAAGCCGATTGGCCGTTTTTCCACGAGGGGTGGTGCGAACCGGAAGCCGGGCCACGTGACCCGGAAGCGGCGCGTGCGGGGGCCGGCGCGCCCGCGCACTCATGCCCGTGCCTCTGGGACGCGCGCGGGCGGCTGCTCTGGCTCTTAAGTGACAGGAGGACCGGGTTCTGCGGCGCCCTTAGCCTACCCCGTGGTGCAGGACAGGGAGCGTCCAGACCGCGAAGAGCCAAGTACGAGCTCCGAGGACTCTCGGTGCCCCAGGAGGGCGGGACGGGGGGGCTGTGACGGCTGATGATGATGGTGAGAGGAGAGAGAGAGGGAGTGCTGCAACTCTGGGAAAAACAAGTCAGCTCTTTCGTAGAGCTCGTTACGCATCCACAGGGCTTTTGGCTATCATTCTGCCTCAAAATTGCCGGGAATCCGGCCCCTCCTTTCATTGTACTGCTGCAGTCCTAGCCTAGACACCTTTCGCCCCGAGCTTCGCAAGAGTCTCTTCCTTGGGCTTGCCTTGCCCATCCTCAGTGCTGCGGACTGAACAAGTTACCGTCCGTTGAGTTACCGTCCGTTCGGCTGAAAAGCCCAGACAGCACCTCATCTAGAGATCCCGCTTCCTTCACGCGGGGTCGCCCCCACCTGCCGCCTGGTTTCCGCTTGAGCCTTGCGGACGACTTGCTCTGCCTGGCATGTCCTCTCAAATGTCACATCTCCTACGAAGCCTCACCCTAAAACCCTGTAAGAACGATTCCCTCTTTCACCCACGTGCCCATTAGCTTCTATTTAGCACATCTTGGATTCTGTTCGTTTTGCATCCCAGCCTAGTTCACTGCCTGCTATATAGCACAACTAATAAATGTGAGTCGACTGATAAAGAGTATAAAATGATCGATTTGTTAAAAGCCGTAATGCTGAGCGTAAGGCTGGTCACATAATGGATGTTCATATTTTTTTCTGAATGCTGGAACGGATGAATCATCTAGTCCAAATCATCTTTTACAGATGAGGAAAGGGGAGCCCCATGGGATTACATGACCTTCCTTGAACAGCCACGGGTTTCCCAAGTCGAATGCTATTCATTACCCTAGTCACCTAGGTTCTTACAAAGGAAGCTAGAAAATTGCTTTTGTTGGGCCATGCCTCTTTTGCAGAGGTTCCTACACATAGTAGCCGGCATTTTTTTTTTTTTTTAGTGCCTCAAAGTAAAAAAGAAATGCTAAATTTTTCATGAAGCTAAATTTAGTCAATTTAAAGGAATCCTTTATTAGGGATTATATTTTGTATATTACAGTGTCTATAAAACTAAGATAGTTTGGGGGGCATTTTTAATGCCTTTGTTTGGAAAAATAAAAAATGTATAATACCTCCTCTTTTCAGCACTACTAAGCTGATTGGAAAGTTTCCTACTAACATGTAGATTAATACATACTGGAATATTAAAAGAAGGCCCGGACACAGAGCACAGAGCTGGCTTTCTGTAGTTCTTTAGGCCCCCTGCCTAAATTTCTCCCTGCTCACTGCCCAGTCATGCCCCAAAGGCATTTGCCAATGTCCCATTTCTCTCTTACTACATGACACAGATGCCATTAGCCAGTTCAAAGATAGCTCTAATACTACACAATGAAAACTTGCCCTCTGATTCCAAACGCTGCTTTTCTCTTTTTCTGTACAAACACATACGTCCTCGAGGTTCCTGAGATAGCCACCTCCAAGTTTAAACTCATTAGTTATGCTCCGAATGTTGCTCTGTGGCTCTGAAAATGAGGACAGGAGACTTGCTGATGACATATTGGCAATCTCCTCTGGGTGTTCCTAGCCAAAAAAAGGTGGAGTGGGGGTAGGGAGGGTAGGGAATTGTGGGAAAAATAATTAGCAGCTGAAAGCAGCTATTACATAATCTTGGCTGCTTATTAATTTAGCAGAAGGAATGGCTTATTATATTCTAATAGCAACAGCACAACTGCAAACAACCTAGCAATTAACAGTGCAGGGCCCATTATTTTGTTAATATGTTCTCTTCTTCTGGCAAATGTATAAGAACAAAATTTATAGCAGCAGATGGTCTTTTTCAGTAGATTATAGATGGTTTATTTCCCAGTCTTAGTATTAAGTGCTAATTGTGCATTCACTGTGAAAGACAAAAGAAACAAGGTTGCCATTTTTGTTAGTAATTAACTGCTTGACTTTGATTCCCATAATTTCCAAATTGTGAGCTTTGTTATATACATGTTTCTTTTCACCTGGTATCTTCTTCATCTGTGATGTCAATAGGGTATCTTTTTTATGCTCTTTTTTTGTTTGTTTATTTTCTAGATGGTCCTGATTTCTTGGTGTTAATGATACAAAAATTATAATACAAAAATAGTTTTTATGAACAATTAAAAATCAGATTTTATACTTGTTTTTTAAATTTGAAAAAAGTGCCTTGCTGTCATTTATGCAAAACACAAGAGATGAGGGTAAAATAGAGACTTTACCTTCTAACAGTAATATGTTGAGACTTTTTATGTAATCCTTCAAACATTTTCAAAAGTAATTTTAGTTTCCTGATAAATGTATGTGGGCTATATACTTTTATCCCTTCTCCCTCCCTATACAGTAGGGACTGTTTAAAACATATACCCACATGGACAGTAAGAAAGGGGACATTAACGTGAAGATGTCAATAAGGATGTCAGAATACACTGCCAGCTCATCATTTAAACACTGATGATTTAAAGAGAAACTGTAATATATTGAGATTATGGAGGATCAGAAGTGAGTGGAGGTTGAAATAATGCTAAGTCCTAATGCACTAACAGGAAGAAAGCAGATAACATCTAAAATAAATCAAGAAATAGAATTATTAGTGTATTCTTTAGATACCAGGAAGTTCCAGAAGCAATGGCAAATTTCTTTCCAGAGACAGAATCTTGAGGTAGGATGTAACAAGGGATATTATTATATTTTTCTTAGGTTTTTACTTAAATAATTTTTTAAAATATTATAATGAAGTAGATAATAACCATTCAGTTAGTTGCTAACTCTATGTTATGGACTCCTGCAGAGTTCCTTTCGTCAGTCTATAGATTATTTTTTTTTTTTTAATGTATTTTTTTTTTTTTGAGACAGAGTCTCACTTTATTGCCCAGGCTAGAGTGAGTGCCATGGCGTCAGCCTAGCTCACAGCAACCTCAAACTCCTGGGCTCAAGCAATCCTGCTGCCTCAGCCTCCCGAGTAGCTGGGACTACAGGCATGCGCCACCATGCCCGGCTAATTTTTTCTATATATATTAGTTGGCCAATTAATTTCTTTCTATTTTTAGTAGAGATGGGGTCTCGCTCTTGCTCAGGCTGGTCTCGAACTCCTGAGCTCAAACGATCCGCCCACCTCGGCCTCCCAGAGAGCTAGGATTACAGGCTTGAGCCACCACGCCCGGCCAGTCTATAGATTATTGAGAAATTATTAAATAAAAATGCCCAGTAATGGAATTCAGTGCTGAAGCAGCGTAGAAGATCACAGTAAGTGTAAAAAAAAAATGCTTAGAGTTTGTGAATTTGCATCTCCAAAGATAAAATTGTTCCAAGGAGAAAAATGGCCTAAAATAATGAGAATTTGTGAACCAAATCATTTCAAAATAGATAGAGCTGTCACTGCCAAAGTCCTCAACAAGGAACTAAAGAGAAATGTGGAACATATGCTCTTTCATGAAGCCTGCTTCCATAGCTTTGAATAAAATGCAGGAAAATTACTATTCTCCCATTAATATTAGGTTAGAGCAGTGATTCTCAACCTGGGCAATTTTGCTCCCAGGGGACACTTGGCAGTGTCTGGAGACATTTTGGTTGTCACAACTGGTGATGCTACTGACATCTAGTGGGTAGAGGTCAGGGATGCTCCTCGGAACCCTACGATGTACAGTACAAATCCCACAACAAATAATGATCCAGCCCCAAATGTCACTGGTGCCAAGGTTGAGAAACCCTGGGTTAGTCACTGAAAAGATTAACATGCAATAACAGATCTTTTATAGACATTTTGAGAAATGGAACAAGCACTATCTTTATATAAGTTTTTTTTTTTTTTTTCTCTCTCTCCTGGAGAAGTTGGAGCCATTATTCTTAATATTTGGTAGATAAAATCCTAAACTCCTGAAAAGATTGACTGCATAGGTAAGGCAATCGGTATTCTTTAATAGCAACTGGAATAAACTATCCAAATGCAATTTTTTAAAAAGGTGACCCCAGAATATTAGTGGAAGTTATGTAAGAGCCTGAAT
Organism: Mirza zaza; assembly: GCA_008750895.1. Lineage (NCBI taxonomy): Eukaryota > Metazoa > Chordata > Mammalia > Primates > Cheirogaleidae > Mirza > Mirza zaza. The sequence continues at coordinate 17,191 of VSMD01014175.1, forward strand.
CCATAAGATGACTGTTCTATCCATTGATTCATATATTATAAATATTTATCATGTATCTACTCTATGCTTGACGCTCCGGAAGATAATGAGGACACAAAGATGAAGAAGATAGTGACTTGGTCCTAAGTCTCCAAAACCTTTTCTCCTGATGTAGAATTCCAGGTCTTTTGGAGACCAACCCCGGATGATCAAAGGAGCAGTCACCAATCAAACACATGAACATTTTCTTTTAGGATATCCCTAGAGATGCTTCATAAAATCTAGATTTCCATGACTGACACCTGTTGAAAACTATTTGCCCTCATGACCTCTCAGGGCTCTTAGCAATCTTTTCATTCTGTACATTTTCTACATCACTCTTAATTCACAGCAATATGAGAGGGATTCTGTGTTTTAAACAGACTATTCCAGGCCAAGCATGGTGGCTCATGCCTGTAATCCTAGCACTCTGGGAGGCCGAGGCGGGCGGATTGCTTGAGGTCAGGAGTTCGAAACCAGCCTGAGCAAGAGCGAGACCCCGTCTCTACTATATATAAAAAGAAATTAATTATCCAATTATATATATAGAAAAAATTAGCTGGGCATTGTGGCACATGCCTGTAGTCCCAGCTACTCAGGAGACTGAGCCAGGAGGATTGCTTGAGCCCAGGAGTTTGAGGTTGCTGTGAGCTAGGCTGACGCCACGGCACTCACTCAAGCCTGGGCAACAAAGCGAGACTCTGTCTCAAAAAATAAAATAAAATAAAAAATAAATCACTAGACAAGTAGTTCTAGAATATTGTCTTAGAGGACTTGTGAAACACAGATTACTAGGCCTTGTACCCAGAGTTTCTGATTCAGCAGGTCTGAGGTGAGGCCTGAGAATCTGCATTTCTAACAAGTTTCCAGGTGATGCTTATGCTGCTGGTTTGGAGACCACAAAAAAAGCTATGATATCCAACTGGAAAGTTCTTAAAGCCAGCAATTGTGATATAATTTTTCCAGACAAATGATTAAAGGAAACTTGAAATCTGAACATTTTTATCGCTGACCTCATTAAGCCTGATAACATTAGGAGAGTGATATTCCCAGTTTTATGAACCTGAAGTTAAATCTATAGATGCCCAACCCAGAGTGACATATGATCATTGTATGCCCTGTACAAACTAATGTACTATAATATTCTAAGGTAGAAATTAGAGGGCTTAGAGAAACCTGAAGGTTACACCATAAAAATCAGATGCTTACTTGATGACTATCACTACTTTAAAAATATTTTCTAGGCTGGGCATGGTGGCTCACACCTGTAATCCTAGCACTCTCGGAGGCCAAGGCAGGTGGATCGTTTGAGCTCAGGAGTTCGAGACCAGCCTGAGCAAGAGTGAGACCCTGTCTCTACTAAAAAACATAGAAAGAAATTAGTTGGACAACTAAAAAATGTATATATAAAAAAACAAAATTAGCCAGGCACGGTGATGCATGCCTGTAGTCCTAGCTGCTCGGGAGGCTGAGGCAGGAGGATCGCTTAAACCCAGGAGTTTGAGGTTACTGTGAGCTAGGCTGATGCCACGGCACTCTAGCCCAGGCAACAGAGTGAGACTCTGTCTCAAAAAATATATATATATTTTCCAACTACTCATGGCAAGTTGGAATTACTTGTGAAATATTTTGTCAGCTACTAAAGACATGAGGTAGAAAAGAGACGTTGAGGCCGGACGCAGTGGCTCATGCCTGTAATCCTAGCACTCTGGGAGGCCTAGGTGGGCGGATTGCTTGAGGTCAGGAGTTTGAAACCACCCTGAGCAAGAGCGAGACCCTGTCTCTATTGTAAATAGAAATTAATAGGCCAACTAATATATATAGAAAAAATTATCCGGGCATGGTGGTGCATGCCTGTAGTCCCAGCTACTCAGGAGGCTGAGGCAGGAGGATTGCTTGAGCCCAGGGGTTTGAGGTTGCTGTGAGCTAGGCTGATGCCACGGCACTCACTCTAGCCTGGGCAACAAAGTGAGACTCTGTCTCAAAAAAAAAAAAAAAAAGAAAGAAAGGAGAGGTCGAGAGGGAACAACTAGACAGGATCAATATCCCCGGGTAAGGCCAAGACCAGACAGAGATCACTCAGTATGTAGTAACCCAAATCTGCCCTTTCTCTTCCTTAGCACACGTCTCTGTCAGCCTGGGTTCCTGAATCAGACTGCACGGGACAGACATACACAGACCACTACCACCATCATGACTCCTACCACCGCTGGTACTTTAAGTGAATGAGAAATAACTTCCTGTTAAGCCATTGATTTTCCCAGGTTCATCTGTGACAGCTGCTAGCATTACTGGCCATTCCTGAAAGCTGTTGCACACTTAGTTACAAAGAGAAGGAGCCATGGTGATGGGGAGAGCAGGTGAATTTTCAAGTGGATAGCTCCTTTTCTTGATTCTAATCCTGCTTCGTGTGCTCCTTCATATGTCTCCTTTCCATTGAAATTTTGAAGAGAACCATTAAACAGTCTGAGCCCAAAATTTAAAACTACTCATATATCAAAGAGGCAAAAAAGACGGATTTGAGACTCTACATTCCTCTGACAAAGCTTAGCATTATACTAGGAAATAGATAAGGCAAAATTAAAAAAAGAAAAAAATCAGAAGGCTGAAAGGGCCAAGGAACTGGAAGGGGAGAAAAAGCACATTTGGGTAAACTCTCCCAAATTGGCAAATGTGAATACAATATTATTATATCATCAATCTCTTAGAATCAAGAAACCAAAGCTTCAGGTTTATTTGTGACCATATTATGTCCTTGTCTTATAAATACTATAGAAAAAGTTAAAACATTTATCCTAAAGCACTATGGAGAATATATGAACATTTTAATTACATGATTTGAAAATGTTTTAGAAATGCTGCACACATTTTAAATATAACATATATATAAGATAATAGAATTTTAAGGGTCATTTCATTCCAAAACTCTATTTTACAAATGAAGAAATTAAGTCCCAGAGAAGTTAGGCAAGTGTTCAAGATCATACTACCAGGTAATAGAAAGTGAGGAACTAAGACTCCTATGTTCTGTCCCTAGGCAATTTTCTTGCCATCACTGGCAAGACAGTTCACTATCTAGTGCCCACTATCTTTAGACAAAAACAAACAAGCAAACAAATGAATAAATAAACTGAAAAACCATACTCGCTCACCCTCAAAACATAAATTTTTCAATTCTGCTTCCTCTTACTTCTCTATTATTATAGTATTTATGTCTCCACTGGCCCACTGAAACCCTTGCAATCTCCAAAGTTGGGATAATATCTTAACAATTGCGTTATGGTATAACCTACTACAGTCATTTGCATCGAGTGAGTACTCAGGAACATGTTAATTAAATTGAATCAAAATGCCAAAAGAACATTTAATAAGGCTCTGTCTCATTACTTCAGTTTTTCTAAGGTATTCCGCTCCTTTCCAGCCACACAAATGGTGCACTAGGTCAGACCCACTAAATCCAATGGAGATTAGAGTCTCTGCTTAAAATGCTTCCACTTCTTTATTATCACATTCAATTTGCACACCTAAATCTGGGCCAAGTACGCACTGAAGGCTGGGGATGAAATAGAAAACAACTTAGACATAGAAACTTCCACCAGGTTCTTTTGCTATAATGGTGGGGAGCACAGTTTACTCTAGGCAATCCCCATACATTGGAGTGTTTCAAAGGGGGAAGGCCAGGGTGCTGTGCGAGCGCATGGGAAATGCCTAATCCAGAGTTTTGGTGGTAATGATGGGTGGTAGGGTTAGAGAAGGTTTCTTGCAGGACACAGCCTTTATAAAAGATTGAAACAAAATGGGAATTAGCCATGAGAAGACAGGGCAAGAGTGTTCCACACAGAGAGAACAGCATGTGCAAAGACAAAGAGATAGGTGCATGACTGTCTTAGACACTTGGGTGGAAGGTCAGTGTGGCCAGAGGGTGCCTGGGTCAAGATGAGCCTACAGAAGATAGGAGGACCAGATGATACAGGACCTTTCAAATAAGATGAAAGCATTTGGACTTTATATAAGGATATTGGGGGACACTGAAAGATTTTAATCAAGGACAGTACCATTACTGGATTTGGGTTCTAGAGTTTCAGAAAGCTTGCCCTGGATAAAATGTGGTAAATTGTAGGATATACTATAGTCAGAGTTTAGTTGCAGATAAAATCTACCATTCTGATACCAACAGAAGCAGTCTAAAAATGATTGAAATTGTTGCAGGAGCAAAATCTAGGCTGAACTTCCCCAGAATGATACTGCTGAACTTGACTGCCAGAGAGTTGCTGTCTCTGCTGTGATCAGTGAAACGGAATATTAAGACACTGTTTCCATATGACTGCTGGCTGCAGGACTGTCACTTCTCTGCCATGATCTGGAGATCAGAAAGCTGCTGCCAGCAAAGTAGGTACTTTAGGTCCTGCCTCTTTTCACTCATGTAGCTAGGGACTGGGGACTGGACTCCCTCTGCCAACTGTTGCTGAAAGCCAAATGCCTCCATAACCTTACTTGTTAGCAGAAATGACAGAAGCAAAGCCCCTCTTCATGATATATCATTTCCACCTTCTAAATCTTGCATGGCTGCACCTGATTGTTGGAATCTATATCACAACCAGAAACCTAGCTATGAAATATATAATAGTTTTTAGTTTTCTGAAAGGAGCACAAGGAGGGTGGAATGGATATTGAATAAGCAGATCTACAGTGTTCACTGCAAAGGTCAAGAATGATGGCCAAGAGACCAATTTGGAGACTGTTGAATAACTCATGTGAGAGATGAAGGTGGCCTGAACAGGGAATGAAGAGAAGGAGGTAGATTGGAGAGACTTTAGGAGGCAGGATTGATTGGTGCAGGTTGTTTTGATATGGTGGCAAGGGGAGTGGGCATAAAGGCAAAGATGACACTGAGGGATGATTCCCTGAGAAAGGGAACCCAGGAAGAAGGCAAACTGGTGGTGAAAGGATGAATTCATTTTTCAACCTCCCAAATCAGGTATCTGTGGGGCTTTCAAGCAAACAGTGGGAGTTGTTGATATAGGTCTAAAGGCTCAGGCATGAGGTTGGAGCTGGCTAGAGATTTGTGAGTCATCAGCATAGAGCTGGTAAATAAAGCTGAGTAGGAGGATGAGATCACTCCAGGAGAATGGATACAATAATAATCATGTTTTCAAAACTATAGAAGGCAGAATTATAAGATGGTTCCCATGAGGTTCCCTACCTTGTATTACTTCCATGATTATGTTAAGTTACCTGGCAAAAGGGAATTTGCAGATATAATTTAAGGTTACTAACTAGTTGACCTTAAGACAGAAAGATTATCCAAGTGGGCCCAACTTAATCATACGGGGCTCTTGAAAAGAATTTTCTCTGGCTGGTAGAAAAAGAAGTCAGAGAGATTTAAAGCCTAAGAGGGATTCAACAGGAAGGAGTTACTTTATTGCTGGCATGGAGGGGTCACATGGAAGGACCTGAGAGTAGCCTCTGAGGGTGAGAACAGCCCAGCCAATAGCCAACAAAAAAACAGGGACCTCAGTCCTATAACCACAAGGAACTGAATTCTGCCAACAACCTGAATGAGCTTGGAAGGGGACCCTGAGCTCTAGATGAAAACTCAGCTCCAGCGAACACCTTGATTTCAGCCTTGTGAAACCTGAGCAGAAGACCCAGTTAACCCATGCCTGGACTCTTTACCCACAGAAACTGAGAGATAATAAATGAATAGTGTTTTAAACTGCTAAGTTTGTGATAACTTGTTACACATTAATAGATCATTTATACAAATATTCACAATGTGGGAAGGCATGATAGTTCATGCCTATAATCCCAGCACTTTGGGAGTCTCAAGTGGAGGATCGCCTGAGGTCAGGAATTTGAGTTTAGCCTGGGAAACACAGTGAAACTCTGTCTCTACAAAAAATTTAAAAATTAGCTGATCATTTTATCAAAAAGACACGTGCACTCGAATGTTTATTGCAGCACAGTTCATAATCGCAAAGATGTGGAATCCACCCATATGCCCATCAATACATGTGTGGATGAATAAAATGTATATGTATGCCATGGAGTACTACTCAGCTATAGAGAAATTATGCAATAGGCTGGGCGCGATGGCTCATGCCTGTAATCTTAGCACTCTGGGAGGCCAAGGCGGGCAGAGATCACTCAAGGTCAGGAGTTCGAAACCAGCCTTAGCAAGAGCGAGACCCTGTCTCTACTAAAAATAGAAATTAATTGGCCAACTAAAAATATATAGAAAAAATTAGCCGGGCATGATGGCACATGCCTGTAGTCCCAGCTACTCAGGAGGCTGATGCAGGAGGATCGCTTGAGCTCAGGAGTCTGAGGTTGCTGTGAGCTAGGCTGACGCCACGGCACTCTAGCCAGGGCAACAGAGTGAGACTATGTCTCAAAAAAAGAAATGATGCAGTAATACCTTTTGTAACAACCTGGATAGAACTGGTGACCACTCTTCTAAGCAAAGTATTACAAGAATGGAAAAACAAATACCACACATACTCACTATTAAATTGGAACTAATTGATCAATGTCCATGGGCACATACAGTAGTAAAACTCAACAGAAACCAAGCAGGTGGAAGGGGTAAATTCACACCTGATTGGTACAATGCACCATATCTTGGTGAGGAGCACACATATAACTTTGACTCAAACTACACAAAAGCAAATCATATAACCAAAATGTTTGTACCCCCATAATATTCTGAAATTTAAAAAAAAATTAGCTGAGCATGGTGGTGTGCACCTGTCGTCCCAGCTACTCAGGAGACTGAGGCAAGAGGATCACTTGAGCTCAAGAATTTGAGGCTGTAGTGAGTTATGATGACGCCACTGCTCTCCAGCCTGGGCAACAGAGCAAGACTCTGTCTCTAAAACAATAACGACAACAACAAAATACCCAGGATCCAACTCAGGAATACTAACTTTTGGGGGACAGGCAGTATAAGAGCCTCAAGAGAAGATATGAGAGGAGATCCAGAAGTATGTAGAGTCATGAAGCTAAAGGAAGAGACCTTGATAAGCAGGAGAAAGTTGTCAAATGTGCCAAATATTGGTGAGGATTCAAGTAGGAACCAAAAGGGCTCATTGGATTTTTTAAAAACGCCATTTGAGTGAAGTGATGTGTAGAAATAATGATTGTAGCATATGAAGGAAAAAGTGGAAAGGGAGATGTGGAGACAGATCTTTTAGTAGGTCTGGATTTAAAGAGGAGGAAAAGGCCGGGCACAGTGGCTCACACCCGTAATCCCAGCACTTTGGGAGACCGAGGCGGGAGGATTGCTTGAGCTCAGGAGTTCGAGACCAGCCTGAGCAAGAGCGAGACCCCGTCTCTACTATAAATAGAAAGAAATTAGCCAAAAAAAAAAAGAAAAAAAAGAAATTAGCCAAACAACTAAAAATAGAAAAAATTAGGTGGGTGCGGTGGCACGTGCCTGTAGTCTCAGCTACCCAGGAGGCTGAGGCAGAAGGATTGCTTGAGCCCAGGAGTTTGAGGTTGCTGTGAGCTAGGCTGACACCATGACACTCTACCCCAGTCAACAGAGTGAGACTCTGTCTCCAAAAAAATAAATAAAGAGGAGGAAAAAATTAGAGAGGTAGCTGGAGAGAGGGGTATGGCATCCAATTAGAGATGCTCTTGTTGCCTAAGGAAGGAGAGGCATGCTGATGGGAAGGAGTCGGTAAAGGGAGAAAAACTGAAGTTATGCGGGAAAGGCGTAGATAATCCTGCAGGGACACTGAGCAGTGAGAACATGATGTAAGCCAGGATACAGGTAGAGAAACTTTAAATAAACAGAGGGACATTTCTGCCATTTTGCTCAGAACAGCGACTGGTAGGGGAGGAGGAAAGGATTCCAGTAAGTATATCATTTACTTAAAGGGAAATATATCCCCCAAATGTATTAAAATGTTGAGCCTTTATTCCCATACTGGTAGTCCTGTCTCTGGAGTCTAGGTGATAGCCTTGCCTGGGTAAGGGGAAATGTTGACTAAAACTTCTTGGTAAGGAAGGAGTTTCTTCCTGTCTGCCATAGAGGAGCACGTAAGATCATCTGCTGGGCATGAAGAGGGAGGTGGAGGTGAAGATGGGTTGAAAAGTGTGGAGCGGGTTTCTATTAGAGACCTTGGAGAACTGGACAGAAGCTTCTGGAGCAATATGGAAGGATAAATGAGGGCACTGAGAGTACAGTTGAGATGCGATCTGTGATAAGGTCACTCTTAATTAGTTGCACTGATGGAGGGTTGAGATTTGCCAGATAATTGAGACAGAAGGACAAGAGACTGAAGTGACAAGTATGGAATTGAAACCAGACAAGAAAAGCAGTGAAAATGAAATTGGGGCGTTGCAGGGCAGGCAGGGAGGTTGTGGATGCTGATAGAGAGAAAGTAATAGGGTTGAGGAAGAGGAAGGCCCTGTGCCTTCAAAATCCAGGTTACAATTGGAGCAACTGAGGGAGACTTCTGGAAGTATGGGAAGTTGTGGTCTGAGAGATGTAGGTTCATTGTTTCAGAGGTAGGGAGGCCGAGCGGTTCAGGTGAAGCATGCAGCAATCAAGAGTGGAGTGGGGCCAGGTGTGGTGGCTCACGCCTGTAATCCTAGCACTCTGGGAGGCCGAGGCGGGCGGATTGCTCGAGGTCGGGAGTTCGAGACCACCCTGAGCGAGAGCCCCCCCCCCCCCCCGTCTCTACTAAAAATAGAAAGAAATTAATTGACCAACTAAAAATATATATAGAAAAAATTAGCCGGGCATGGTGGTGCATGCCTGTAGTCCCAGCTACTCAGGAGGCTGAGGCAGGAGGATTGCTTGAGCCCAGGGGTTTGAGGTTGCTGTGAGCTAGGCTGACGCCACGGCACTCACTCTAGCCTGGGCAACAAAGTGAGACTCTGTCTCAAAAAA
>VSMD01014179.1:0-44054 GCA_008750895.1 Mirza zaza
TTTGAGACAGAGTCTCACTTTATTGCCCAGGCTAGAGTGAGTGTCATGGCGTCAGCCTAGCTCACAGCAACCTCAAACTCCTGAGCTCAAGCAATCCTGCTGCCTCAGCCTCCCAAGTAGCTGGGACTACAGGCATGTGCCACCATGCCCGGCTAATTTTTTCTATATATATTTTAGTTGGCCAATTAATTTCTTTCTGTTTATAGTAGAGATGGGGTCTCGCTCTTGCTCAGGCTGGTCTCGAACTCCTGAGCTCAAATGATCCGCCCACCTCGGCCTCCCAAAGAGCTAGGATTACAGGCTTGAGCCACCGTGCCCGGCCAATTACTTACATTTTAAAAAAATAAAAAATCAACTACAAAATGCTTAGTTGGATCAGTGGAATAGGAGTGGGAGTGGACAAAGGTATAAGCAATAAACAAGGAGCCACAGAAAACCTTGTACTCCAGGATAAGGAACCTGGACTTTATCCTGTATGTAATGGGACACAATTAGGGGGTTCGGGCAGTCAGGTTTTATGATTTTATTTGCATGTTAGAGTAGACACTTAAGGCAGTAAGCAGTGTGGGGACAGATCAGCAAGGGCTGGTTTGGAGGCAGGAAGCTGTGGCAGAGACGAGATGTGCAGATGGGGAGATAAGAGAAAGCAACAGAGAGATCTCTGGTAGAATCAGTGTGATGTATCAATCAACTGAATGAGGAGAGAAGAGGAGTAGAAAAGAGAGTCTAGGACAAATCCTGGAGTCTCTGAATTACACAAGAGGATAGATAGTAGAATCATTAGCAGAGCACGAGTGTTGTGTGCCTGTAGTTCCAGCTACTTGGGAGGCTGAGGCAAGGAGGATCACTTGAGCCCAGGAGTTCAAGGCTGCAGGGAGCTATAATCATGCCACTGCACCTCAGCATGGATGTTAGAGCAAGATCCCATCTCGTAAAAACAAACAAAAAAAGACAGTGGAATCATTTACTGAAATAATGCCCTCAGAAGAAAGCATGTGTCTGGGCGTGGCGGGGAGGGCTAAGATGATGAGTTGAGTTTTGTACGCGTGGGACATGCTGATGTAGACATGGGTACATATCTGGGCTGAAGATAAAGGTCTGGGAATCCTGGGACTGCTAGAAGTACGTAAAGCCAGCGTGGGGCAGGAGACTGATTAGCTGGTTGGGGTCAGAAGAGGGCCTGGGAAAGCCACATCCACAGGGCAGGCAGAGAAAAGCCAACCAGCAGAACAGGAGGAAGAAGAAAGCTCAGAGGTGGGAGAACTGAAAGAGTGTTTTGAGTTTCAAGAAGAAATTATCAAATACGATGAGGAATACAAAATACCCAATGGACTTCATTTTAGGAAAGTGTCAGTGTGCTCTTTGTTGAGCAGTTTAAGGAATAAAGAAGATGACTGATAACTATAGGTTGGAAAGTGAATGAAAAGTGAGAATTCACAAGACTCCAAGGATAAATTATTCTTTCAAGAAACCTGTGAAAGGAAGAGAGAAGGCAGCTGCTGAAGAGGATCCAGGGGCACTAAGTGTAGACATATCCACAAACTGCCTAGGAAACGCCAAAAGACCAAGGAAGGGAAGCTGGCAGTAAACGATGAGAGTCATGAGAGTAGAAGGGCCAGGAACGGGAAGAAAAGCGAGGATGCGATCAGATTTGGGGGTAGACTACTCCTGGGCAGGGGGAAAGTCACTCACCGGAGAGTGGAGGGAGGTGAAGGCAGAGGTAACCAAAGGCAAGTTTATAGCATTAGCAACAGAAAGGTGAGAGGATGAAATAAAAAGGAAAGGCAAATAGATTGAGCCACAGGGAAAAAAACAAATTTTTCTTCCACACAAGGAATCTGCATGTTGTAATAAATTTGTCCTAAGAGGTAAGGACTTTGCCACAAAATGGGCAGACCCACTTGGTAAGGCACAGTGAGTAGGGAAAAACTGGAAAGCTGCATTTTGTTGAAATCCTCATGCTTTAGCAAGCACTTAGGAGGCACCAGCTATGTGGTGCTCCTTGTGGACTTCTTTCCAACTCCAGACCTTGAGCGAACCTCCTACCTCGGCCTCCCAGAGTGTTAGGATTACAGGTGTGAGCCACCATGCCCCCGGTCTTCTTGTGGACTTCTTGATACAAGATAGAAGAAAGCTCTCTTCCTTTGCTGGGATTCATGAGAACCCATCTTCCTCCACACTATTTTCATTCTCTCAACTTTGGTTCTCACCTTAAGTGCCTCCTATGAACATCTCTGAAAGAAAAGCCATCAGCCTATTCAAAAATTTAGCTACTCTAAAAAGTCAGATGCAGCTCTGTGAGAAGACTTGGAATTGCCATTCTGTTATCCCACAGGCCCCACATCTAGGTGGTGAAGGAAGTTTTATCCTAGGGCTGTGTGTATGTGGGGATGGAGGTTACACAGGGAAGGAGCAGGTAGGTGACAAGTGCCCAGTGCTAAAAAACCTTAGATCTGCTCAGTCTAACAACAGGTTCGCTAACGTCAGCAGACTAGGCTTAAATAGCAAAAAAAGAAACATTTCCTAATGTGGTTAGTACTCTCCTGCCAAACTGGAAAGCCCTAAGCCTAAATCACAACTATATTCAGGATTATTTCAGGGGGCGGAAGGAAAGAGTTTATAATTTTAACAATGCCATACAAGCCAAACGCTTTTCTCTTGGGAATATTTTTTTCATCCCTCAACCCTAAATAGAAAGATACACATACTGTGTTACTAAAGAGCTAAGAGTGGAACCAACTGTGGAGTAAAGAATTCTTATATGGTGGTAGCTGAAAAACTTTACTCTCTCATCTGCTAACCTCCTTCGGATCTTGAAAGAAAATTACTATCAGATCTTCACTGAGGGCTTGAAAATTCCTTCCCAAACTCCCCTCACCCTGTTCTGAAAAGATGGACTTGGCAATTTAATCTCAAAAACAGTGTCAGACTGCTCTTCTACAGAGCTTGTTTGAAAGCTGCCAGGCTGTCCTCTTCCACCCTCCCTAAAAGGGAGAAAAGAGGGAGATGTAAGCTGGGAATGAATAAGAACATTTCCAGTTCCCTATGGAAGAACTCTCTGGTATGAAGCAAGAAGGGCTAGCTAGCACGGGGCATTTCGTCAGCTTGATAGGTGCGCTGGTATTTCTCGGGAGACTTAGCCCTGCTGAACAGGAAAATTATAATGTTAATAACGGGGTAAAGATAAATGACCTATTTCAGGTGGGCTGGGTACAGTCACAGAGGCAAAAGGGCAGATAATGTGATTTCTACCTATTAAGTCGTAGATTCCTAAGTAACTTTAAAACACTTCTCTCCACTTGTTCACCTGCCCAAGGCAAATAATTTAAAGTAGATCAATGGTTGTCGTGGGCTTTCCCATGAAGAGGAGAGAGGAGTAGAAGGGTCAGGCCGGGTTGCAATGCAATTCCAAAACCACCTTGCTAACCACCAGAAACTAAGGCAGTAAAGTCCCCAAGATTCTCATCCAATCTGTTCTGATTTTAATTAACGGCTCTGTGCACCAAGGTGTAATAGTTCCGCAGCAATAGGCTTTACACGGATGCATAGACAACTACATCCTGGAATGATCACACTGCTGGTGAACCCATTGTACAACGCTTTACAAAAATCCTTTAAAATACCTAATTAAAATGCCCCCAAGCCTCAAAGTAGCACCTTTCTGACATGGCAACTCAGAAAATGTCTGGATGATAAGCCTCACAGAATCATCTCCACTTTGAGGGTGGAACATCTTACTGTCACTAACGTATTCCTGAAATGGTTAAAAGCATTTATATTCGACATGCATAAAGAAAAGTACCCCAGGCTATGGATCATTAATTCAGAGTAAGCTTAGCTTCATCTTGTATATTATCCTTAAAAAGCAATTAAAGTACAATTGCAATGGTTTTGAAAGGAAATGCTGTGAAAAAGCCTATCAATATGGCTTAAGGTAAGCCTCTCTGAAATAATTGATAAGTAATTACATATTTTGAGAAGAAGAAAGTAGCTACTCACCACTGGAAGAATGCTTCTCACTTGCCACGCACTGAGCCAGGTACTCTACCTAGCACTATCTCATGTCATCCTCACAGCAACTCTGGCAAGGTACAGTAGTTCTTCCCATTTGCAGGTGAGAAAACCGAGGTTCAGAAAAGTTAAGTACCTTGCTAAAGGTCACATCTGGAGGGTAGTAAAGCCAAGATTTGAACCTAGGTTGCTTAGATCCTGAAACCTATGCTTTTGAGAAGTATTCCTGATTTTACCAAAAAATCAATCTGCCTACTCTGCGGTCCCTCCCCTCTGAGCTTTTGCTCTCTGCCTCAATTATAACTTTCCTGTCAGCACACAGGCGTGCTCCAGGATCTCCCAGGTTTTAAAAACTCTTGCTTGTTATAAAGCGAAGCACGGGCCGGGCGCGGTGGCTCAAGCCTGTAATCCTAGCTCTCTGGGAGGCCGAGGTGGGCGGATCATTTGAGCTCAGGAGTTCGAGACCAGCCTGAGCAAGAGCGAGACCCCATCTCTACTATAAATAGAAAGAAATTAATTGGCCAACTAATATATATAGAAAAAATCAGCCGGGCATGGTGGCACATGCCTGTAGTCCCAGCTACTTGGGAGGCTGAGGCAGCAGGATTGCTTGAGCCCAGGAGTTTGAGGTTGCTGTGAGCTAGGCTGACGCCACGGCACTCACTCTAGCCTGGGCAATAAAGTGAGACTCTGTCTCAAAAAATAAAAAATAAAAAAAATAAAGCGAAGCACAAGTTACAACCACAGTGTGTTACCACCAGTGGCTAAGATGGAAAGAAGATACTAGCATGTGTCGGTAAGGATATAGAGCAACTGGAACTCTAACACTGCTGGTGAAAGTGTACAAGTGATTTGCTAACCACCACCACCACCACCACGCCCCCCCCACACCCACACACACACTTTTCCATGGCTTTGCAATCCCACTTCCAAGTATACCGAGCAGAAATAGGTTCACTTAAACAAGTAAACAGTAATATTCTTGGAAACACTACTGTAATAGCCCTAAGCTGGAAACAACCCAAGTGTCCATCAACAGTGGAATGGAGAAGTAAATTATGGTATGTTCATACAGCAATGAAAATAAACAACAATACAGATGACTCTTACAATGACGAGTGAAAGCAGCAGGCACAAATTAATACATACCAAATTATTCCATTTACATAAAATTCAAGAACAGGCAACCTAATCTGTGTGTTTGAGATCAGGATAGTGGCTATCCTTGGGGGTAGAATGGTAGATGGAAGGTGGCACTAGGGAGCTTCTGGTAACATTCTCTTAGTCGAGTGAGTACACAGATACATGTACATTGTGAAAATTCATCAAACTGTACATTTACAATGTGTATACTTCTCTAGTTACACTTCAATTAAAAGTTTAGATGAGAAATTTTTAAAAGCACTTAGAATATTCGTAATTTGTAAAAAAAAAAAAAAAAAAAAAACAAAAACACAAAACAGGCCAGGCATGGTGGCTCATGCCTGTAATCCCAGCACTCTGGGAGGCTCAGGTGGGTGGATTGCTCTAGGTCGGGAGTTCAAAACCAGCCTGAGCAAGACCTCGTCTCTACTAAAAATAGAAAGAAATTAATTGACCAACTAAAAATATTATACAAAAATTAGCCGGGCATGGTGGCTCATGCCTGTAGTCCCAGCCACTCGGGAGGCTGAGGCAGAAGGATCGCTTGAGCCCAGGAGTTTGAGGTTGCTGTGAGCTAGGCTAATGCCACGGCACTCACTCTGGCCTCGGCAACAAAATGAGACTCTGTCTCCAAAAAAAAAAAAAAAACCCAATTCTATTTTGAGCCTACATTTTCCCCTCCCCAGTAAAGCTCCTTTTTCTCTGCTCTCCTCTAAACCAAAACTTCTCCAAATATTTGACTTCATTTCCTTAATCTCTAATTCACACTTCAACCTGCTCCAAGCTAGCTTGACCCAACCATTCCACCTCTCTTCTTTTCAAGGTCACTAAGGAATTCCAAGTGGCCAGACCTAACTAGCACTTCTCTATTCTCATCTTTCAACTTCTCAGCAGTGCTGGGCACAAGCAACCCTTCTTGAAACTCTCTCCCCTCTAATCATCTCTTAGCTCCCAGAACTCTGCACCCTTGGCTTTCTTCCTACCCTAAAGGCTCGTTGCTGGCTCTTCTCCTCCCTTTGTTGTTAAATGCTGTGAGTGCTCAGGCTACCTTGGGCCACCCTTTCTATCCACACCTCGGGTAGCTTTAAATACCTTCCTTCAACTGAAGATTCATAAATTCCTCCCTCCATCTCCCCTCTCCCTGACAGTGGTATAAATCGACATCTTTCATCGACTATTTACATTCCTCAACTTAGGCCCTTTCGAGTTGATGTTTGTTCCTTCTGCCTGGACTGTTCTCCCCAAAACTTCACATGGTTGGCTCCTTCTTTGTCATCCAGGCATCGGCTTAAGTATCACCTTCTAATCTCATACATAGTACCTGGTATGAGCTGATATTATCTGCATACTTGTTAAACTGCCTTCCCTAACCAGATGAGGACAGGCACTTGGTGCTCTACTGAATTTTCAGAGACTAGAATGGCTTCTTGGGTGAAAGAACAGCCTAACTGGATTCCCAGCTTCAACTCCTGCCTCTATCCAATTCTTTCTCCACAAGGCAACATCCACTCTCCTCCTCCCTGCAATACACACACACACACACACACACACACACACACTCAAAGCTTTTTAATGGATTTCCATTGCCTTTTAGAATAAAAATCCCCACTCCCTACATGGTTAAAAGATCCTGCCCACTTCTCCAATTCATGTTGTGCTACTTTAATCATAAACCTCAGCCATAGTGACCTTGCAGTTCTTCACACACACCAGTGCCCCTCTCACCTTAGGTCTCTACACTCGTTCTCTTTCCTGCCTCTACTGCTCTTCTCAGCCTTCGGGTCTCATCTCAAATGTCCCCTTATCAGGAGTCCTCCCCCGTCACACACACTGTCCCACTGCCTTTTGGTTTCCTTCATGAGTACTATCAAAATCTGCAACTGCATTTTGTTTGTTGATTTATAGCCTATCTCCACGGACAGGAACCTCATCTGTCCTCATTTTTCCATCCACAGAAGCTAGCACAGTGCCACTTCATATTAGGCACCCAAATAATTTGTGGAATGAACACACTGAGGTCATAGAACATTCAGTATTTTATCAGTGCAACTGATGAGGCAAGTACTAGTTCTCTCTCCTTAGTGGCAAAAGCATTTTCTCAATATTTATAGTGGCAAAGTGACTACCAGAAAGAAAAAGTCCTCTATCAAAAACGAGGGGTAATCTTAGGCAGGTTACTTGAGCTTTTCAAGTCTGCTTCCTCACCTATATAAAAGGAATCATATTTCCCATGTTGGAGAGTAAGTGTAAGGATGAGAAATAACAAAGTTCCTAACATTATCTAAGCATTAGATAAATAGTACATTAAAGAATTTTTTTTTTCTTTTTGAGATAGAATCTCACTCTGTTGCCTGGGGTAGAGTGCCATGGCATCAGCCTAGCTCACAGCAACCTCAAACTCCTAGGCTCAAGCAATCCTTCTGCCTCAGCCTCCCCAGTAGCTGGGACTACAGGCATGCGCCACCATGCCTGGCTAATTTTTTCTATATATTTTTAGTTGGCCAATTAATTTCCTTCTATTTATAGTAGAGACGGGGTCTCACTCTTGCTCAGGCTGGTTTTGAACTCCTGACCTTGAGCAATCCTCCCACCTCGGCCTCCCAGAGTGCTAGGATTACAGGCATGAGCCACCACGCCCGGCCCTAAAGAAATTATTAAACTATAAGTTACAATTCTGAAATGGCATACAGGTTTAACAGGGGCTATGAGCTGGAAAGTCCCAAGGTCTCTCTCTGGTCACCCAAAGCTTAGCTTTCCTACCACCCAAGGCACTGGGTGGGGCAGGCTCTGACACAGCTGATTACCCCAACATAATAAACAATCACCTAGATCTTGAGCACTCACCTGAAATCTAAAATCATCTCTTAACTTGGAAGGCTGCCTACTTTTAAAAATAAGTTAGTCTGGCAAGAAACTTAACTCCCTTGAAACTGTTTAATGTAAAACAATCTCAGGGATGCATTTGGAATTTTCCAGTAAACCTGCCTTAGGTATCCACCCTAACTTGGGAAGATTTAAAATACTGGTGACAAAACAATAAGCGTAAAATAGGGCAACAGTTGCATTGGTAAGTAAGCAGTCTGCTGAGTAAACCATATTACTAACAGGTCTCATTTGCTGGGTGGGGACACGTGAAGCATGTTCTCTGTGACACTGAGATTATTTCTGAGATATTTATTTTAGAATAAAGAATTCAGAATCCCTAAGTCACAGAGGAGACAAGTATATGGTGGAACTTTAGAACCCAAGGCTGTTATTAGAACAGTTCTACTGCTGAAGTGGTACACGGGCCGGACATAAACAAGGGATATTTCACAGGCTGGCACTCAGTGGAAGAAAATATTTCTGAAGACTTTAAATCCTAATAGATATTTTCCATCCTCCAAGGCTGCCCTTTAGATGTTGGTAATGGATAATGCATATTTCCTAGGTAAGAATTTTATTTTAGGGCTAAATTTTAAGACAACAGAATTGCAAAAAAAAAAAAGGCTATTCTCAAATATGTTTTACTTTCGCTATACAATCAGTCAGACTGACTTTAAATTTTGGCTCTAACACTGAATGAATGAATGAGCGTAGGGAAGTTGCCTCTATGAGCTTCCTAATACAGGAATAAACTGACCTGCACTTCAAATGCTGGACACACAGGAGATACTCAGTATAAAGAGGTGTCATACCTTTACCTGGCTTTTCAATCTTACATAAAGAGCTGAGGGCAGTGCTAGACATTCAGTAAATGGTAGGTATTATGATAAGGCACCAGCACCAATAACCAGGATTATATGTTTGCATATATGTTTCCAAACCAGGTTACTACTGAGCCTCCATGCACACCAAGACACTAGGAAGGAAATCTCCTCTCTCTCCCAGTCCCATATTAAAGTATACTTAGATACAAAGGATTGAAGCTTCAGGAGATAATCTTTTGTGCTTTAATTTCAAGTGGCAGACAAGGGGGAAGTCGGGTTGTTATTCAGACTGAAGTTCCTCTTCAGATGACAAGGCACCAAATGTGTGCCGAATTTGCATCTGTTGTCTCATTTAATAACCCTACAAAAATCAGAACTAAAACCCTCACTGTGCGAATGAAGGGGCTGGGCCTTGAGGGTTGGCTAACTGGACCAAGGTCACACAGCTAGCAGGTGATGGATGCGAGTCCAAGTTCCTTGACTAATTATGGTCCTACAGAAAGACGGGCTGCTTGCACCATCCACACGGCCTACTGTTAGCACTGGTAATTCAAGGGCCTGTGGGCTGGGAGAGCAAGGTCAATGACTTCAGCCTAGGAGGGGCCTGCAGGGAGGACATATTTAATACTAGTTCTTGCCCCTTTCTAAAGACAACAAAAAGGGGTACCTACTTACCAAGCCAATCTTCTAATACTTGAGTACTTTGTAAAAAAGTGTAATACACAGAAAAACCATTCCTGGGACTCCAGAATTTTAATTTATACATCCAATAAATCATCTACATTTTCTACTTTCTACAGCTTCAGGGTATTAGTGATACAGATCCCCAACTTTCTGAAGATAAAGCCTTTAATTGACATTTAAGATCCATTTCAGTTTCTTTCAATGGAACTCAGAGGGTCTATTTAATAGGAAGGAGATGTCAGTGCTTTCCATCAAAGATGAAGAGGTCAGAGAGTGATGGTGAGATAAAGGCCCCTCCGCTGGGACATTTCTTGGCCACGATGAAGACAGCAGAAGGCACCAGTCCCAGCTCCTGTAGAGGTTGTAAAAGTATGGAATGCTTCACGAATTTGCATGTCATCCTTGTACAGGGGCCATGCTAATCTTCTCTGTCTAGTTCCAAGTGAGCACACATTTCCGTTTCTATTCTTGCTCACCTTTATTCAGCTGAAGAGGGGTTTTTGACTTAATTATCTCAACTGCAACTAATGCCCAATTACCCTCCTTTTAATAAGTGTTTTCAGGCTGGGCAAGGTGGCTCATGCCTATAATCCCAGCACTCTGGGAGGCTGAGGTGGCAGGCTCATTTGAGCCCAAGCATTCAAGGTTTCAGTGAGCTCATACTATTGTACTTCAGCCTGGCCAACAGTGAGATCCTCCTGTCTCTTTAAAAAAAAAAAAAAAACACTAAACATGTTTTCATTGGGTAACTATGAAATAATAATGAAAGTAAATCCTTAGTCCTCACAGCCTTACTCTGAGCTTGAGTTACTCTATTATTCTTTCAGTCCCTCAAATGCCAACCTTATTTTGGCTTTAGGAATTTCCCTCAAGCTGTTCTCTCAGGCTGGGGCACTGTTCCCACCCCATCTCCCTTATGTAGCATTTAGCTCCTAAGGGAAACCTTCCCTGACCCTGTGCTCTCATAGCTAGCATCTTACACACCTCCCATATTTGAATTCATTTTTCAGATGATCTATTTAGTACTGCTCTCTGCCAGTTCCTCTGGGGATTCCAAGAGGCACAACAACAAGCAAGGTCCCTGAATCTCATGGTGGTTATATTCTGGGGGAATAAGAATTCTAGCAGCACTATATCTAATCAATTGGCCAACAATTTGTATAATTCTTTTAAAGTACTTTTGAAACAGGAAATAAGAGAATGTCTATTTCGCACCTTTATTCTCAGCCTTAATGCCAGGTAAATGGAATCACTACACATTTGTTGAATTATTAACTAATGGTAACAGTAATAGAGCTTTTTATTAAAAAGAAAAAAAAAAAAAAGGACAGAGGCTGGGTGTGGCAGCTTATGCCTGTCATCTCAGCATTTTGGGAGGCCGAGGGGGTACACTGCTTAAGGCCAAGAGTTCAAGGCTAGCTGGGTGAGACACCGTCTCTACAAAAAGAATAATAAAAAAATTTAGCCGGAAGATCACTTGAGCCCAGGAGTTCAAGGTTTCAGTGAGCTGTGATTGCACTATGGCACTTCAGTCTAAGCAACAGAATGAGAGCCTGTCTCTAAAAAAAAAAAAAAATTCATGCTTGAAAAATACACAATTATGATTCCAGGATAATCAGCAAATTATGGATTTTAAACACATATAACCAAAGCAATATCTTAAGAAAAAAAAAAAAAAAACACCTAAGAATAACATGCCTACCTCAGACATGCTGAAGATAATTCTTTTAAGTATTTCCTAAGACTACTTGAAAAACAAAGAAAGTGAGGTAACAGACTGACCTTCAAAAAATAACAGAGAAATGTTTAAACTGTCAGTTATTACAGAAGTAGAAAACCAGAAAGGGAGAGCCCGGAAGAGGAACAACCGTTAACTTCCATCTTTTCCGTGCATCAAAAGGCACAGAAAAGGCACAGAAGGCTTCAATGCCTTCACCGTGGTTTTGGTTTGGAACAGTGCTGCAATGGGAATTGCAAATACAAATAAACCTGAAAACAACAAATACAGAAGTAAAATAACAGAGAAAAAGACATGCTAGAAATCAAACAGACTGACCTCTCTACCAGCTGGGTGGAGTTATGCCTGTTCCTGACTCACAGAGTCCCAGCAAGGTGAAAGGAGAAACATCACAAAAGGATAATGAGAAATAGAACAGCAGTGGGTCTGGGAGCATAAAGTGTTAAAATGACAATAGGAATAAAGGGGAGAGGAGAGAGATTTCACTTCCCACTAGCAGTAAATGAGCTCTTTTCCTTAAGTGGTAACTGCTGTAAACAACTGAAAAGCATACATAATAACCACAAGTTATAAATGTTCTTGGAAACTCCTTGGTTTCAACTACTCTGTGACAAATATCTGCAGAGGGACCTCAGCATCTGCTATGAAGTTCAGGGAAAAGCAATTCTAACCAATGGAGCTGTGCCAAAATATCACCCCCGGGGGCTGACCAATTAAATGGCTGCTTCTTTAGTGTGGAGTTCAGAAAAGATGACAGATTGAACACTGCAGCAGAGAAACCTACACGCTTCCTTTCAGCCCAGGCACTCCGCCCCAGAGGACGAGTCAATCAGGAAAGCAAGCAGTTCAGAGTAAAGTCTTCTAAGCAGACTGAAAACCAAGAATAAATGGACCCACACTTTAATTACAGCAGGATCCTTCTTCCATCAAAACCGATGACAAAGCTCATTAAGAGTAAAGAGACTCTGATCCCCCTACTCTTGTGCAGGAAGCAGGATGGAACAGATAAGCTTTTCTGGACCTTCTGACTAAAGAAGCTGCTTTCACAAGATCTTATCACAGTGACTAATGGGTAACCAGGATTAAAAAAAAAAAAAAAAAAAGCCAGGGAGTAGGTGGGAGGGTTTGAGGGTTTCTGGAACTCCAGGACAGGAATTCTACCTAGGCTCAAAATTATGCAATTTACCTTTTTAAAGTAGACTGCACAAAAGTTACTACAGCCAAATGTACTGTGGTGTGGAATGAACAGAACTCTAGACTCTGTGGTTATTTAACCCCTTTAAACCTTATTTTCCTCAAAACAACAGAACCTGCTACAATGAAAAGATAATTGAAAGGATTAAAATAATGTATGTCAAAGCACAGCCCAGGCAGGGCGCGGTGGCTCACACCTGTAATCCTAGCACTCTGGGAGGCCGAGGCAGGCGGATTGCTCGAGGTTGGGAGTTCGAAACCAGCCTGAGCAAGAGTGAGACCCGTCTCTACTATAAATAGAAATAAATTAATTGGCCAACTAACATATAGAGAAAAAATTAGCCGAGCATGGTGGCACATGCCTGTAGTCCCAGCTACTTGGGAGGCTGAGGCAGCAGGATTGCTTGAGCCCAGGAGTTTGAGGTTGCTGTGAGCTAGGCTGATGCCACGGCACTCACTCTAGCCTGGGCAACAAAGTGAGACTCTGTCTCAAAAAAAAAAAAAGAAAAAAGCACAGCCCAGCTTTGAGCCCAGCATATAATCGGTGTTTGATAAAAGTTGGCTGTAAATAATTTAAATATTTTTTAATGTTCCGTAAAGAAACAAAATTTATCTGCTCTATCCCCTGCTTTATTTTTTCCTTTAGGCATGCCAACCAACACCTTAAATCAGGTTTAGTTCTTGAACAGCTCCTCCAGAGCTAAATGACTCCAGGCCCCTCTCACCAGCTCTTAATAATCTCTTGAAAAACCTCTCTCCAAGGTGGTCAGACTTGGTTTATCTTCCTAGCAGCCCCAGGTTGTTAAAATCTCTTCCCTGTTCCACTCCACTGCTCAACTGCTAGTGAGTTTGTTGCTCCTCACCTCTGCCCCACAGTCTAGCCAGTTTAGAATTTCTCCCTTAGCTCCTCTACCCTTCTTCCCTGTCAAATTCAGAGAAGAATGAACACATACCTTTAGCCCCTACCTGGTGCACCATAACTGCTTGCAAGGCACTGAAGTCAGATGGGATTTTGTGATAAATCCAGGATGATTTCAGACTAAGCACTCCTCCCTCCCACAGACCTTTTGCTTGGTTTGATGTTTGATCTCAATCTGAAAATTATGCTGACTTCTTGAAATGATTTCTGCCAGGATGTTATATGCTCAGTATCTATCCCAAGAAGCAAAAATAGAGATTTCTAGTTCACCTAATATTTAAAAAAAAAAACAACTTTGTAGTCTCACCATATTCTCTCCTTGCGAAGAACTCTTTGCCTTATCCCACAACAAAGTACAAAATGCCTCATATTCACTACCCCTTGATAGATTCAAGAAGAAAAGGGCTGGGTGCGGTGGCTCATGCCTGTAATCCTAGCACTCTGGGAGGCTGAGGCGGGTGGATCACTCAAGATCAGGAGTTCGAAACCAGCCTGAGCGAGACCCCGTCTCTACTAAAAATAGAAACTAATTGACCAACTAAAAATATATATACAAAAAAAAAAAAATTAGCCAGGCATGGTGGCACATGCCTGTAGTCCCAGCTAGTCGGGAGGCCGAGGCAGTAGGATCGCTTGAGCCCAGGAGATTGAGGATGCTGTGAGCTAGGCTGACGCCATGGCACTCACTCTAGCTTGAGCAACAAAGTAAGACTCTGTCTCAAAAAAACGAAAGACACCTGTACTGACATCAGAGAAGAATGTTCTCACTACTTTCCATGCAAAGTCACTAGACCATCCACATTGAGATATGCTGATACTTTACACATGTGCTTCTAGAATTACAGCGTGTAAGGATAGACATTCTTCTTTGCAATGTGTCAAGGATCCGAAATGCACAAAAAACATTATCAAGACCTTTACCTACCTCATATTATGGTCTGAGACCAGCAGAATGGACCTACTCCCAAATAACTCAAATGGTTGTTATAATCCACAAAGATCCCAAGATGACTCTCTCTGCAGGTGGTTATTCTATAGCCAATCCAGTCCCCTAATAAACATATAAAGCAATTTCACAGTAGGGAGCAACAGGAAAAGTGAGGTGGGTTGCTGAGATTGTTTACCAGCGAGTGATGGCAAACAAATAACTTCTTTAATCTCTACTCCAGAGACTTGCCAAGGGGTGAAATAATTCATTAGCCAGCATTAGATCCAGCCTCCAGTACCCAAGGAAACATCAATTCAAATACTAAAAAAAGTTCACAAAGGCCCAATAGTAATTTGTAAACCACCATGTTCAGAAAACACTAAAAAAGTATGCTTAAGAGGCTGGGCAAAGTAGTTTTTACCTGTAATCCCAGGATTCTGGGAGGCTGAGACAGCAGGATTGCTTGAGCTCAGGAGTTCCAGAGCAGCCTGAGCAAGAATGAGACCCTGTCTTACTAAAAATAGAAAAATTAGCCAGGCATCAGGGCATGCACCTCTGGTCCCAGCTACTTGGGAGGCTGAGGCAGGAGGATTGCTTGAGCCCAGGAGTTTGATGCTGCTGTGAGCTATGATGATGCCACTGTACTCTAGCCCAAGGCGACAGAGTTAAGATTAAAAAAAAAAAACTTGTGCTACAAGTCCTGGAACCCAAAAAAAGCAACCTGTTACTTAAAAGGATGGTGAGTTACAGGCTTAAATTTCCTGTTATTTTTAACAATAGTGAAACACAGACTGAATCTCACATCTACCAAAACTAATAGATCAGCAGTCAATTCGGTGGTTTCATTTTATAAACTATATGATGCAATATAGCATAAGCTAGGAAAAACCATGCCCTGGGAAGAAAGAATAACTGGTCCCTAGAAGAAAGATGTGCATATGGATAAAGGAAAGAATGGTAAAGGACTAGTTATGTTAGCTTCTTTTCAAACCAGAAACAGAGACTTTTTCGGCCAACCTCAAATATTATAAGTCTTGACTTTTTAACAGTACCAAGTCTCATAACACAGGCATACAAGTTACAGTAGACAAGCACATCCTATTTGCACTTGACTTCCTGCTTGGGGCTGTCTCATCTCTCTACACTGCTGCTCCTTAAGCCAACAGTGTTAGACCTTCCACAAACAGGTAATCTCTCATATCTGCCACCAGCTGGTTCACTGGACAGTATTTCAGTAACAATAAAATACATTATTCTATGAGTCAGGTAAAAGATTCCCCTGACAAGCACAAAAAAACAATCATGAGCCTCTCTAAGACACTCTGGATCTCCCACGCTTCACACTGACATCTGACCTAGAGTAGGCGATAAAACCTTATCACAAATAGTGCTGAGATAAGGGAATAGCCTGAAACAAACTTGGAATAGGAAGGCTGGGAAAAAGAGCAAGAAAAATTGGAAACGTTTTAAAAATTAAACGTTGGCCCCTTTTCAAATGCTGAAGGAACAGATTTCTGTCAGCCAGTCCCCAACTGAGCAGAGTCCCAGAAGGCAGGGATTGAGAAAGTTAAACTGGCCCTTCCGGTGAACACTGCCCGGAATCCAACCTGCTATCAACCTGACCGAGTCTAATTTTCAGCATCGCAAAAGCCTCCACTTGAGGTGTCACTTCCACTACTTTCGAAGACCTGGAGTCCCTCAGTAAACAATGGGCAACAACACCCCAGTTTCTATGGACAAGTCACTTACCCTCTTTGGGTCTGTTTTCTCATCTGGAAAATAGGAGGGTTGAGCTACACTCGTCTCTAATGTTTATTCCAGATGTAGGAAAAATGGGGGGGGGGATTCGATATTAATGTTTAGCAGAAGCTTCTGTGGCTTCCTGCATTATTTCTTTGGTCAAGTAAGATGCCTCTGATATCCCACACCCCGCAATGTGAATAAATGCCTTGATCTACCTCTCCAGTACCCAAGGATTTTTTTTCCCTTTCCACTGAAAGGTGGATCAAAAAACTTCCCACTTGAAAGCAATATACTGACAAACCTTAAGAACTGTTCTTTATACATGGTCCTTTCACGAAGATCTTAATGCAACCACCACTCAATTCCCACGCTGGTCATATGATTCATGGGGAGAAAAGAGCCACAAAAGGATGAAGAAAAGCTGACCAGCAGCATGTGGCACACCCCCACAGTGACTGCTAATGGGGAAAGAATGAGGCAAAATCTAGATTTAAAAAGGGAGTGGTGAAGACAAGTTTGGTGAGTCAGGGCAAGAGAAAACACAGCTAGTTTAATAGGAAAGAAAAGGAGATGGGGCCGGGCGCGGTGGCTCAAGCCTGTAATCCTAGCTCTCTGGGAGGCCGAGGTGGGCGGATCGTTTGAGCTCAGGAGTTCGAGACCAGCCTGAGCAAGAGTGAGACCCCGTCTCTACTATAAATAGAAAGAAATTAATTGGCCAACTAATATATATAGAAAAAATTAGCCGGGCATGGTGGCGCATGCCTGTAGTCCCAGCTACTTGGGAGGCTGAGGCAGCAGGATTGCTTGAGCCCAGGAGTTTGAGGTTGCTGTGAGCTAGGCTGACGCCATGGCACTCACTCTAGCCTGGGCAATAAAGTGAGACTCTGTCTCAAAANAGTGAGACTATGTAAAAAAAAAAAAAAAAAAAAAAAAAGAAAAGGAGATGGGAAAGGAAGAAGAAAAGCAAAGAAGGGGGAAAATCTAAACCAAAGAGCAGCGATTTAAATCTGAAATTCTGTTTATCCATTCACTTACTCATCTGCCAGATATCAAATGCCTGCTCTACACAGGGAACTGCACTGGAGGCTAGGGGAAATACAAAGGTCAACCAGGCAGATCAGCTCCATTAGGTTACAGTCTAATAAGAGAGATAAAGGAATGTACACAAACAACCGAAATATATGGCAGAAGGTATATTGTGCCATAAAGGACACATAAAAGAGAATTCTCTGTTATGAGACTCAGGAGGAAGTGACTGCCTGCAGTGAGGGATCAGACAAGGGAGGCTTCACAGGAAGAATGACACTCCAAGCCGAAAGCATAACAGAAAGCCCAGTTGGAAATCAAGGATGTACAGATGCAGTGAGTAGATGAATTTGACTGGAGACATACAGAGGCATGAAGGGCAGAGAAAGTATTAATACTACTACCAGTGATCTAGAGAGCCAGGGCTAAATTGGACAGCTGGACTGGAGTCACACTGACTATTCAGAAATCAGCCTTAGGCCGGTGGGTGGCTCACGCCTGTAATCCTAGCACTCTGGGAGGCCAAGGTGGGCGGACTGCTCAAGGTCAGGAGTTCAAAACCAGCCTGAGCAAGAGTGAGACCCCCGTCTCTACTAAAAATAGAAAGAAATTAATTGGTCAACTAAAAATATATAGAAAAACTAGCCGGGCATAGTAGCACATGCCTGTAGTCCCAGCTACTAGGGAGGCTGAGGCAGAAGGATCGCTTGAGCCCAGGAGTTTGAGGTTGCTGTGAGCTAGGCTGACGCCACAGCACTCTAGCCTTGGTAACAGAGTGAGACTCTGTCTCAAAAAAAAAAAAAAAACAAGAAAGAAAAAGAAATCAGCCTTAGAAACTGAAGTCCAGGGGAGGTGGGAAATTGACAAACTAGGAGCTAGAACAGGAAACTCAAAACTTTACCAATACATTTAAGATAATAAAATTAACACAAAATCAATGTGTGCAGATATGTAAAGTCCCTCCAAAAAGACAGAATGTCTTCTAAACTAAAAGTAAGAAGAGAGGACAAAAAGGTTTGGGTGATGGCATTACTATACAGTATTTAAACAAAGAATGTGACCACAATGAAGACTGGTTAACAAAGAAATTTAGAAAAATCTAGAAAACACAGAGAGGGGCATTTTGACTTCAGAACTGCCCAAGGCAGGGAAATACTGGAGCTAGGTGATACACCCTCTTCTCTACAGTGGAACAAGGTTAGTTCATGACGTTTAAAGAGGAACAGCATATAAGCAGCAGCTAGATAATGGACTCTTAAGAGTCGGAGGGATGTGGTTCAAATCTCAGTTTAGCATCTTACCAGCTTGAACAAAGCCTTGGTTTCCTCATTTGTATACTGAAGATAATTGTGCCTACTTTGCCAGATGATCTCTGGGAGAATTAAATGTCCTACTGTATACAAAGCACTAAATATAAAACCTGTATATAGGAAGCAATCATTTTTTATTTTTTTTTTGAGACAGAGTCTCACTCTGTTGCCCGGGCTACAGTGCCATGGTGTCAGCCTAGCTCATAGCAACCTCAAACTCCTGGGCTCAAGTGATCCTCCTGCCTCAGCCTCCCGAGTAGCTGGGACTACAGGTATGTGCCACCATGCCTGGCTAATTTTTTCTATATATATATTTTAGTTGGCCAATTAATTTCTTTTTTTTTTTTTTTTGAGACAGAGTCTCACTTTGTTGCCCAGGCTAGAGTGAGTGCCATGGCATCAGCCTAGCTCACAGCAATCTCAAACTCCTGGGCTAAAGTGATCCTATTGCCTCAGCCTCCCAAGTAGCTGGGACTACTAGGGCATGCCCAGCTAATTTTTTTTTCTATTAGTTGGCCAATTAATTTCTTTCTATTTGTACTAGAGATGGGGGTCTTGCTCTTGGTCAGGCTGGTTTCGAACTCCTGACCTCGAGCAATCCGCCCACCTTGGCCTCCCAGAGTGCTAGGATTACTGGCATGAGCCACCACGCCCGGCCAATACTCAGCTTTTTTAAACTGTATTTTCCCCTCCAAAACCATTCTATCTTATAATTCCATTCTCACAAGCAAGATTGATATAAAATTTGATTTCCCAGATATCTTTTTTTTTTTTTTGAGACAGAGTCTCACTCTGTTGCCCAGGTTAGAGTACCATGGCGTTAGCCTAGCTCACAGCAATGACAAACTCTTGGTCTCAAGCAATCCTACTGCCTTAGCCTCCCAAGTAGCTGAGACTACAGGCATGCGCCACCATGCCCGGCTAATTTTTTATATGTATATTTTTAGTTGTCCAGCTAATTTTTTTCTATTTTTTTTTTTTTAGTAGAGATGGGTTTTGCTCTTGCTCAGGCTAGTCTCAAACTCCTGAGCTCAAATAATCAGCCCGCCTTGGCCTCCCTGAGTGCTAGGATTACAGGCATGAGCCAGTTTCCCAGATATCTTGATATTGAAAACCAATTATCCAGCCGGGCGTGGTGACTCAACCCTGTAATCCTAGCTCTCTGGGAGGCCGAGGTGGGCGGATCGTTTGAGCTCAGGAGTTCGAGACCAGCCTGAGCAAGAGCGAGACCCCATCTCTACTATAAATAGAAAGAAATTAATTGGCCAACTAATATATATAGAAAAAAAATATTAGCCGGGCATGGTGGCACATGCCTGTAGTCCCAGCTACTTGGGAGGCTGAGGCAGCAGGATTGCTTGAGCCCAGGAGTTTGAGGTTGCTGTGAGCTAGGCTGACGCCACGGCACTCACTCTATCCTGGGCAATAAAGTAAGACTCTGTCTTAAAAAAAAAAAAAAAGAAAACCAATTATCCTTGCAAAATCCAGAATCCTGTTATAGGAAAGTAATCCTTCACTCTAATAAATTGGCATTCCATTCTAAGCTCAGTTACTCAAGTCTGAATATAACCCTGTCTCTGAAAGACCATTTCCAAGTACTCAACAAAATACGTTTTATGACCTGAGATTAGACCTAAAACATAGAGACCAAATCCTGAGAGGTCTTTCTGAGAAGCTAGATTGGCATCTCCCTGGCTAGCCCTACCCAATGCCACCCTCAATCTGCAACAAGCCAATTTGTATAATACCTTCCCATACTTCTCCTTCACCCTCTACCCCCTCCCCATAGCCTTCAATAATGTGCTATGGTGAAGCACTTTATCTTCCTAACCTTGCAGAAATCAAATATCCTATCTTATCCATTTTCACATTTTCTTCCATATCCCGAATCAAAAAGAACCACACAATATTTACCACAAGAATGAATTTCAAACACAGTTTTCCTTAACAACACAATCTACTGCAATCCACCATTCCTGCACACTGAGGCTCCATTCGGATTTACTGAATTTATTCCACGCTTTTCTTCTCCCCACCCCCCCTCCTGAACTACCCAAGTTACTACAGAAAAATCGGAAGGCTTTATTTAACAGGGTTCCCAACAGATTCATACAACTGGGCTACTGGGCTCTGAAAACCTTTTATTCATCTTTAGTTGACATCCTGATAGGACTTTCCAAAGAATGGTGTTGTACTCGGTTTAGAGCATGGGGCCTGGAGAGGCAGACAACTTACATCTTCCTCCTGCGTGACCTAGTCAAGGTAATAAACTTCCCTAAGCTTCATTCGCATCTCTAAAATGAGGTCATTCATGCAAAGCTTAACAACAAAGTCCCCCCAAAACAGGGACTCCTACTGTTTACTACTTTGTCTAAGTAATCTTCCAACCCCTATCCCCTCTTCTATTCCTCCTCTGCTGGATAACTAGGAAGCTCCTTACCTACTTTACCAAAACCCTTCAGGCTGACAGGCAGTTATGTGGCAGTGGAAAGAAGTGGAATCAGGATACTGGACATGTGCCCATGCTTTGATCATTTCATCTGTGCCTCAGATTCCTCAACTGAAAAATGGACCACATCTCTACAAAAAAAAAAAAAAAATGAAAAATTAGTTGGGTGATCTCCTGAGCCTAGGAATTCGAGTTTACAAAGAGATATGAATAGGCTGGGCGTGGTGGCTCACACCTGTAATCCTAGCACTCTTGGAGACCAAGGCAGGAGGATCACTTGAGGTCAGGAGTTCAAGACCAGCTTCAGCAAAAGTGAGACCCTGTCTCTACTAAAAATAGAAAGAAATTAGCCGGGAAACTAAAAACAGAAGAAAAAAAATTAGCCAGGTATGGTGGCACGTACCTATAGTCCCAGCTACTTGGAGGCAGAAGGATCACTTGATCCCAGGAGTATGACCTCTAGCAAGGGCAACATAGCAAAACTCTGTCTCAAAAAGAAAAGAAAAAAAAAGAAAAAGCCATGAACAGGTCACTGCATTCCAGCCTGTGCGACAGAGCGTGATCCTGCTTAAAAAAAAAAAAAAAAAAGCTGGGTGCAATGGCTCACACCTGCTCACACCTGTAATCCCAATATTTTGGGAGACCAAGGCAGGAAGACTGCTTGAGGCCATGAGTTTGAGACCAGCCTGGGCAACATAGCAAGCCTCTATCTGTACAAAAATTAGCCAGGTGTGTGGCACGCACCTATAGTCCCAGCTACTTGCAGGCTGAAGCAGGAGGATCACTTGAGCCTAGGAGTTCAGGCTGCTGTGAGCTGTGATTGCATCACTGCAGTCAAGTGTGGGCAACGGAGCAAGACCTTGTCTCTAAAAATAAAGTAAAATAAAAATAAATCTCTGCTTGTTACTTTTCTGTTTTAAGCCTTCGATGATTTCCCACTACAATTTGAAGTCTAGACTTCCTATATGAACCACAAAGGCCCCATGTGACATGGGCGCTGCCTGACTCCCCCACTGTACCTCATGCTGCTCTCCCCCTCACTAACCTCACTCTGTCCCTTGATCACCTCCTTTCAATTCCTCAAAAATTATAAATTATTTATTGCTCTATGGCCTAGACACATGTGGTTCCTTTCCTGGCTAGAACATTCTCCCCAGCTCTTTTCATGAGGCTGGCTCTTTCTCAGACTTCAGTTCACCTTCCCTATAATGCAGTTGTGTGGCACACAGCAGGAGCTCACTAGGCATCTGTTGAATCCTTTGGAATAGATTTCATAGACTCCAGTTAGGTAATTCACAAATCGAAATATCTGGAATCAATCTCACTCTTCAGTTTCAGCACCTCATTTCTAAATGCCTGCTAGACACCCATACCTCAAATTTAGCAAACTAAGTACACAACAAAACTCCTCATCTTTTCCCAAACCAGCTCCTCCAATCTTATGAAATTATATGAGCTATACTTTCTGCTTCAGAACAATGAACACCTGTACAAAATCCTAATTACCTTTTAAAGCTAAATCCAAATATCCATTCATTCACACAGCCAATCAACCACTTATTCTTTCAACAAATACTTACTGAAAGCCTTTTCTGAGGCAAGCACTATGTTAGATGCTGGAAAGAAAAGCAGACATATTTTTTGTCTATTGTACATCATTCAAATAATCGTGTAAGTATTTAATTATAAACTAAAAAATGCTATGAAGGAAAAGCGCTAGAAACTATGGGGAAAAAAAACGAGGCATCACGTTCTGATGATGTGCTCAATGGATGAGATGTAACTTACACAAGGCAAACTGGAGGGAAGAGCATGCCAGGCAGAGGGTTCAGCCAAGCCCTGGAAGCAGGAGGAGACCAGCAGGCCTATCTGAACACACCTAGAACTCGGCCTTACACATTATACCTACCTGGATCCTTCCCCGACTCCCATTCTCATTTTACTGATAGTTACCTGATAGAGAGGATGCAGTGTGTCTCTCTAATGTGGCAACACTTCCAGGAGATACTGAGTCACCTGTCTGGTACCAAGGAGTCTATGCTTGTAAAAACCTCTCAGATGACTCTGATATGCACCCAAATTTGTAAATCATATGCCCAAACTACCCATTTAATAAACATGTATTGACTATTCGCTCACGAAAAATCTGTAAGGTCAATGTGGTAAATCGTTTCCAAAATTGGCAGCAATAATCCCAACAACCATGCTGCACACCCTTTTGCAAAGTGACTTTGACGCTCTGTCCTT
Source organism: Mirza zaza (assembly GCA_008750895.1). Classification (NCBI taxonomy): domain Eukaryota; kingdom Metazoa; phylum Chordata; class Mammalia; order Primates; family Cheirogaleidae; genus Mirza; species Mirza zaza. The sequence continues at coordinate 23,082 of VSMD01014179.1, forward strand.
AAAGGTGAAGTCCACGCCCCCTCCTCTTGAATCTGGGCTATAACTGTGACTTACTGTGACCAAAAGAATGGGGCAAAAGTGATGATGTGTGACATCCAGGCCTAGGTCTTAAGAAACCCTACAGCTTTCGTGATGGACTAGCCACCATGTAAAAGGAGCCTGATCTAGATCAATGAATGATGAGACCAAAAAAGAGGCAGAGCCCACGGAGCAGAACCAAGATGTCCCAGCCAACAACTAGCCCCAAGGCCACAGAAGTGTGAGTGTAGCCATTTTGGATTTTCCACCCCAATTAACTTCACACGGAACAAAGCAGTGTCCTCCCCTTCCTTGAATTACAATTACTAACCCAAAGAATCATGGGCAATAAAATGGTCATGCCATCGAAAGTTTTAGGGTAATTTTTTACACAGTAATAGATAACCGGAACAGTCAGAAATTCAACACTTGACCAGGCACGGTGGCCCATGCCTGTAATCTCAGTGCCTTGACAGGCCAAGGTGGGAGGATTACCTAAGGCCAGGTAGTTTGAGATCAGCCTGGGTGACACAGTGAAACCCCGTCTGTACAAAATAATAAAAAAATTAGCCGTGTGTGGTGGCGCACACCTGTAGTCCTAGTTTACTGGGAAGCTGAGGAAGGAGGATCACCTGAGCCCAGGCACTAGCGGCTACAAGTTAGCTATGATCACACCACTGCTCTCTTAAGGAAAAAAAAAAAAAAAAGAAAGAAATTCGACATTCTCTTGAGCAGTCATTCAAATGTTTTCCAATTTTGATGATCAAAAAACTCTTCTTGTATTCATCAAAATTACTCCTCATTCAATTTAAGACCATTTCCTCTTGAATCTTTGAAGTTCACGAAGAATAATTAATCAAAATCCCCCTGGCAAAAACTATTCTTATACTTGAAGATGGTAATCAAGCTAACTCTTAGCTTTTCCTTCGCTAGGCCAAAATCTTTCCTTTTTTATTTCTTAACTTATAATGATAGGACCTATTTTTCAACCTTTTAATCATCTTTGATTATACTCTCAAGTATAAGGGGATCACAATTGAATGCCATATGCCAGTATCTAACAGAGATTATTTCCTAGCCCTAATGGGCCATCTTCCTATAGTCAAATTTCACGAAATCCCAAACAGGGCATTTTAACCCTCCAAAAGTTGTGACATGCTCTACAAAGTTAATCACTTACTAGAATTAGAATACTGTGACGGCTTTTCTACACTCAGCCTACTCCATTTTGTGATGATTGCCTTCATTCACCAGCCTGGTTTGACACTACATGAGGGCAAGAGCTTTTAAAAAATCCCAGATATTTGAAGTACAGTAGAAAAACATGAGAGGCTAGACTAGGCACACCATTAACTTTAATCAAGGTCTCTAACCACAACAAGGGCTTTTCTAGGTCAAGCAGTCACTGGGTACCTCCTCCTTCTACCTTGATGATAAAGTAGCCTTGTAAAAGGCAAGATCTTTAGCAATTGCCTGTTGAGCAAAGGCACCATTTCTGTGGAACCGAGTAGAGTATATTTAACTACAAAGAGACAAACCAGTTCCTTAATGCAGTATAAAAACATGTTTTCTTTCTGCATCTTACCTGAATGTATGCTTCAATGTCAGAAGCACTGGAAAACCACTGTTTTACCAGTGGTTACTTGCTTTGTAACCACTGGTAAAACAGGGACAACAAAGCCTACCTAACACAGGGTTATTGTGGGTATCAAATAAAATGATATAAGGGAAATAATTTTGTAAAGCACTATAAAAATGTTAGGTAATATTGTGGGGTAGACTTCAGCAAGACTTTTATTTTATTTTATTTTTGAGACAGAGTCTCACTTTGATGCCCAGGCTAGAATGAGTGCCGTGGCGTCAGCCTAGGTCACAGCAACCTCAAACTCCTGGGCTCAAGCAATCCTGCTGCCTCAGCCTCCCGAGTAGCTGGGACTACAGGCATGTGCCACCATGCCCGGCTAATTTTTTCTATATATATTAGTTGGCCAATTAATTTCTTTCTATTTATAGTAGAGACGGGGTCTCGCTCTTGCTCAGGCTGGTTTCAAACTCCTGACCTTGAGCAATCCGCCCACCTTGGCCTCCCAGAGAGCTAGGATTACAGGCATGAGCTACTGCGCCGGGCCTCAGCAAGACTTTTAAATCTTCAAATTAACTCTGAGTAGTTATCTAATGGTTTCAGGTGACACATACAGAATAGGCAGGCATGGGCTCAAGTGCATCAAATAGGAACCAAAAACATGCCATCTAACAAAAGAGCTTGTGTATTTTCTAATATTGCGAAGACTAACAAAGACACTCAGAATAGTGGTTTGACCCTGGAGACCCACTTCAGCCCCTGTCTCTGATGGGGCCAGCCTCTCAACCAGGGACACCACATTCAGTCAAGGAACTCAACACTCTAGTGGAAGAGAGACACAGTGCTGTGGAAGTACAAATAAGGAAGAGAGTAACTATGCTTGGGGAAGTCAGAGAAGATTAATACATGAGCTAAGTCTCCTGAGGGATGAGTACTCTGCCAGTCAGAGAAGGGTAAGGCCACTGGGAAAAGGCAGAGTCCTAAAAGAACATGGTATATGCAGGGAATGGGAAAAATGAGAACTTTAGTGAGGCTAGAGAGGAAAGAAATGACTGGAGGAAAGGGACAGAAGTAACAGGTAGGATAGGACCAAATTGTGAAGGGCTTTACAAATCAAGCTAAGTAGGAAACAGGGAAACAAGACATTGGTTCTCTGTTTTCCCTGAATGAAAAGGTTAGACTTGGCCTTTTGGAAGATAACTTGGGCAACAATATGGAGAAAACAGGAGCAAGGAAAGACTTATGGTAGAGTGGTAGGGGTCCATTTGATAAGGGTCTGAACCAGGAATTACTTACTCATTCCTAGAGGCAATGTAGGTAAAATGTGAAGTCTTTAGTGTGTCAGATCTCGGAAAATGATGGTATCTGACATCTTTGAAGAGTGCAGGCCCTGACTGTAAGTATTTGCAAAATTTTAATCCATTGGGATGGTTAAACAAGATGTCCAGTTTTGACCTCTGGTAAGTGGGGATGAAGAAAAGCCACATGTCAAACAGTACTCCAATATAACCAACAGGGTTTAGGAACCATGGGTTTAACATGCTTAGGGATGTGAGCACAAAAAGAATGAACAGCCGGGCGTGGTGGCTCACGCCTGTAATCCTAGCACTCTGGGAGGCCGAGGTGGGCAGATTACTTGAGGTCAGGAGTTCGAAACCAGCCTGAGCAAGAGCGAGACCCCGTCTCTACTATAAATAGAAAGAAATTAATTGGCAAACTAATATATATAGAAAAAATTAGCCGGGCATGGTGGCACATGCCTGTAGTCCCAGCTACTCAGGAGGCTGAGGCAGTAGGATCACTTGAGCCCGGGAGATTGAGGTTGCTGTAAGCTAGGCTGACGCCACGGCACTCATTCTAGCCTGGGCAACAAAAGTGAGACTCTATCTCAAAAAAAAAAAAAAAAAAAAAGAATGAACAGGAAGAGTTAGTGTATATAATTAAGAGTTCAAACATACAGCAATACAAACAGCAGGTACTGGGTAGGTGAGATAATGAGTTTAGCTATGTACATGTTAAATTTAAAATGCCTTTTGAATACCCTGGTAGGTTCGTCAAATTGGACAAAGTTTGTCAAGTTTGAAATAAGGATCAAAGTTTGAGAGACACAGCTGGGCTAGTAAAATTTAATGAGGGTAGCTGAATTTATAGGCATATTTGAGATCCTTGGAGGAAGGGGGTGGGGGAATGAAAAGAAAACCAAGCTAAAGCCTTGGAGCATCTCAACATTTATGGGATAGTCAGAATGAGAAGAAATAATAGAAGGAAAAAATCAAGAGAGTTGCTGGGGGGAAAAAGGTTCAAGAGTGTTAAATGCTAGGCAGAGATTAAGGAAATTGGAGGTTGAAAGCAAGACACTGGGTTTGATAATTAAGATTCTACTGCTGATCTTCAGGAAAGCATGAGGAAGGTAATAGGGGCAGAAACAAAACAACAAAGGGTTGATAAGAGGATCAAAGTTGAGAAAGTACAGTATAGGCTCATCCTCATTCTACTTTACTGAGAACCTACTATGTGCCAAGTACCATGGATTCAATTCTAACAAAACAGACCCTGATTCTCAACATACCCTGCGATTGGAATAAATACCAGGCTCTCCTGAGTACTCACCTAGTCTTGGTAAAAAAGAAGAGGCTCTGTGTAAGAAGTGACTTCTAGGCTCAAACCAGTTGGCCAGATTAAGTTGGGGGAGGCTGTTTGAGAGAAGGCTCACATATTCAAAGTTCTTACATGAAAGAGAAGATGGACCATTTGGTATAATTAAAAGGAGCAGAAGCATAACTTTGGGCTGGGGGGTGACTACCTACAGCAGGCGTCCTCATACTACGGCCCACAGGCCACATGGGGGTGTTTTTGCCCGTTTGTTTTTTTACTTCAAAATAAGATACGTGCAGTGTGCATAGGAATTTGTTCATAGTTTTTTTTAAAACTATAGTCCGGCCCTCCAACGGTCTGAGGGACAGTGAACTGGCCCCCTGTTTAAAAAGTTTGAGGACCCCTGACCTAGAGATAGGATATTCAGTTTAGGCGAGGAATTCAAAAGTTTAGAGATGAAAGCAGGAGGGAGTTGGGGCAGTAGCCTAACAGAATAAGAGATGAGGGCAGGTTTTTCATGATACCTCAGAAAGAAATATGGGTACAAACTCACTGGTAAAACAGTGTTCTCTCCAAGTCAACATTGTTATTATGTAGGTAAGCAAATGGGTTCACCTCTTTTCCTTTAACGATGGTTTCGTTTGACTAAGCTGTTTCTCACAAGGCACAAAAAGAACAGAAAACACAAGAGCAAAAGATGGATAAAGCTGTAAACCTAACATGTTTGACTTTCTCTAAGGTTTATATAACCAGTGGTCTAATTAGATCTAAAGCCACATCCAGATCCCAAATAAAACAAAACTTTTCCCCATAACTACCCCTACAAAGAGTGGAAGGGCTGACTTTAAGATACCCAAAATTGATAAGGCACTGACTCACTTTTGAAGACCAAGGATTGTCCCAGTTTCTAACTCAGCTTAGTCCAGCTAATGAAACTAAGAAAACAGTCTGAGGTTACCTGATTTTGCCTGTTTCAAAACATTGCCCCGGTAGAAAGCAAGCTGCCTCGAGCTGAAGCTGTTGGAGCCACATTCAGATGAGATCATTTCAGGAACCAAGAGCGGCGCTTTCAGGCAAAGTGAATGGTGCCGCCTGGGGACGTATCTTTGGCAAGCAGGATTGCAACAGAGCAGGCAGTTTACCCAGGGCAGTGCTGACTCACGCTAGGCAAAACTCCTGTTTCCCAAACAACTCAGCCCGAGCCAACCCCAATCAACTGCAACCTAGAAGAAAAGAGGCACCCCACTGATTGTCTTAAATCAAGTGCTGATTACCAGGGGCAGATAAACCTCATTCCCTGACTGCTGGTACTTTGGCCACCTCTGAAGCCCTTACTCGGAAAGCTCCAGTGGCCTGTTTCTGAAATTTCATCTGAGAACAGCCTGGAGCTCTGGATAGCAAGATTACTGAAGGCAGCAGGTTCCCAGCTCTGAAGATTTCCCCAGAAGGCTGATAAAGAAGTCACTTTGCATTTACAAATTAGAACATCCGGGTCAGTGGACTCAGGGAACTCACCCAGTCAGTTAGCTGGTCAAATCATTAGGGTAAATTTTTGTCAGCTGGAACCAAGCTCATTGTTCTTTTTTCCCCAAGAGACCTCCTGTGACCTCTTATTTCCTTCGACAAGTCAAGTTCTCTCATTAAGACAGAGCACTGCAATTTTTATTTTTCAATCATCTGCCACATTCTCTATGCTAAAGCTAAATCATCCACCATCATACCTACTGGATGCATAATGAATATAAAAGGTTGTGAAAATCGCCTTAAGAGTTGTTCTTAAAAGAAAAATCCCTGAATTTATGTAAATTTTCATTTATTAGCCTGCTTATTAAAAAATCAATTCTAGCATGACAGGCTTCATCAACAGCTATTAATTATTATTGACTTTGCCCTGACAGGCTAGAATTGGTATTGGTGTTATAAAAAAAAAAAAACCAAAAGATCAAATCCTTGCTTTCTACTATGTTTTAATTTGACAAGAGAGAAACTAAAGTTCATATCAGATCCTCTGTTCCCCGGTCAAAATACATGATAGTCCCCCATGCCATCAGCTATTTCTTGGTGTGGGCATTTGAGGCTGCTGCCATACCTAGCCTCATCATCCATCCTTCAAGGTAGATCTCAACATAATAAACTCTGCTTGTAGCTGCCAACTCAGCTTGTCATTCAATAAATATTAGGTTAATTAAAATGTATGTGCAGACAGAATTTGGGTTTAAAAGACAATCCTGCTTAATTCTTTCCTTTTCAAGGGGCTAGTTTAAAAACAGTTCTTTACCCAACCCATTTAATTCCCTTTAATTACATTATTTCAGTAGGATAGCTACACTGAGCTTTTATAAGGTATAACAAAATGTTCCTTGTTTTATTTTCTCTTCTTCATTGTCTTCCTTCCTTTCAGAAAATGGCTGTGTTTAAAGAAGCTTCCCTACAGTAATATTAATTAGTCCTTTTCAAGTGATAAACACATCTTTATAGCAGCTGACAACCATTATCTCTTGGACCACACTTTGAAAAATATTTCTGCAGTTGATAAGTCACAACATTCTCATATAAAACAATTCTCAAATTCAGAACCTTCTTTAGAAAAAACATGGTATTATTAGAAAGGCTTGTGGTCTATATTAGTAAACTTTAAATAATGAAGAGAAAATCCAGACAATACTGTGCCCGGGAATTAAATGTGAATTACATGAAGAGCAACCTGAGGGCCAGAAACTCCGGACCTCTGTAAACTCTGCTAAGAGAAACACCACTAAGCCGGTGAGCAGAGCTTTGTAGCTATCATTTCCCTCTTTGGGATTCTGATACAGTTCTAATCAGTCTTCCCAAACTATACCTATATTCCATCCTAATGCCTCCTTTCAGACTGGAAAGGTTGAGGATTACACATTGAGAGCTTATAACAGATGCTAAATTTGAAGTAATGGCTTCAGGCACTTGAGGTTTTATAAGGTTATATGAAAATCATGACAACATAAGGCTATGTAAGAAATAAGAAAAATAACAGTGGCTTTGTGATTAAGTTCTTTTTAATATATTATTTTTAAACTCAGGTAATTTACCACCCAGAGCTATTTGTAGATTTTTTTAAAATAAATGGTCACAACAGAAATCTAATGTGTATATGTGTATAAATAAAATTTGCATACACTCATTGTCTCACTTGAACAGAAATATGTGATGCCATCTACAGTGCACATTTGTGGGTTTTTTCCCTGCAATGGATCTTAACATTATAAACAGCAGGTGTAAAAAGAGACACATACTACTCAAAGCAATCTACAGATTCAGTGCAATCTTTATCAAAATACCAGTGATATTCTTCACGGAGATAGGGAAAAAAGTCCTAAAGTTTGTGTGGAACCACAAAAGACCCTGAATAGCCAAAGCAATCCCGAGCAAAAAGAACAAAGCTAGAGGAATCAAGCTATCAGACTTCAAAATATACTACAAAGATGTGGTAACCAAAACAGCATGATACTGGCATAAAAACAGAAAAAAAAGACCAATGGAACAAAATAGAGAACCCAGAAATTAATCCACATTATCTACAGCGAACTAATTTTTGACAAAAGTGCCAAGAATATACACTAGGGAAAGGACAGTCTCTTCAATAAATGGTGCTGGGAAATCTGGATATCCATATGCAGAAGAATGAAACTAGACCCCCGCTTTTCACCCTATTAAGAAATCAACTCGGCCGGGAGCGGTGGCTCACGCCTGTAATCCTAGCACTCTGGGAGGCCGAGGCAGGCGGATTGGTCAAGGTCAGGAGTTCAAAACCAGCCTGAGCAAGAGTGAGACCCCGTCTCTACTATAAATAGAAAGAAATTAATTGGCCAACTAAAATATATATCTAGAAAAGCATTAGCCAGGTATGGTGGCACATGCCTGTAGTCCCAGCTACTTGGGAGGCTGAGGCAGGAGGATTGCTTGAGCCCAGGAGTTTGAGGTTGCTGTGAGCTAGGCTGACACCACGGCACTCACTCTAGCCTGGGCAACAAAGCAAGACTCTGTCTCAAAAAAAAAAAAAAAAAAATCAACTCAATATGGACCAAGTACCTAAATTTAAGACCTGAAACTATAAAACTACTAGAAGAAAACACAGGGGAAACATCAGGACATTGATCTCAGAAAAAATTTTATGAATAAGACATCGAAAGCATAGGCAACCAAAGCAAAAATAAACAAATGTGATTATATCAAACTAGAAAGCCTCTGCACAGCAAAGGAAACAATCGATAGAGTGAAAAGACAACCTACATAATGGGAGAAAATACTTGCAAAATAGTCATCTGACAGGGGATCAATATCCAGAATATACAAGGAACTCAAACATCTCAAAAGCCAAAAAACAATCCGATTAAAAAATGGGCAAAGCGGCCAGGCATGGTAGCTCACATGTGTAATCCTACCACTTTGAGAGGCAGAAGCAGGAGGACTGCTTGAAGCCAGGGGTTTGAAACCAACCTGAGCAAGAGTAAGACCCCAACTCTACAAAAAAAATAGGAAAATTAGCCAGATGTGTTGGCATGCACCTGTAGTCCCAGCTACTTGGGAGGCTGAGGCTGGAAGATCACTTGACCAGGAATTTGAAGCCACAGTGAACTATGATGATGCCACTACACTCTAGCCTGGGAGACAGAGCGAGATCCTCCCCAGAGGAGGAATAAGAAGAGACTTATTAAAGGATACAAAATTACAGCTACAAAGGAGGAATTCTACAAAGGAGGAGTTCTGGTTCTGCAGCACTGTAGGATGACTATAGTTAACAATAATATGTTACATAGTTTCTAGTAGCTAGAAGGAAGAATGTTCCCAACACACAGAAGTGACGAGTGTCTGAGGTGACGGATATGCTAATTACCCTGACCTGATCACTACATATTCTAAGTATCACAGCATCACTATGTACCGCCCCCCCCCCAGGAATATATATAATTATTCTGTCAATTTCTTAAAAAAAAATTTAAGAGGCATAAAAATATTCATTTCCCAGGATTCTGCAGTCCTCCAAATCCATAGGGAATTACCAAATACATATAAAAGATCTGAGAGCACACACACACCACGGAGAGAACTGCAGGAACAGGGATCAAGGAGCCATTGCTAGCCTTATCTGAATTTTTTTCTGTTTTTGTTTTTACAACATGTATATACTCAAATATTAGTTTAAAACTTTGTTAAAATTTTAAATTTTTTATCATTTATAGTCTCTTCCCCTTCACGCTCTTTCCTCTCAACACCTCCCTTTTATCTACTTCTCCACCTCCAGAATCCTAAATGATAGTATACATTTCTTCCTTTTAACAAAATTAATTTTACTATACCACATCCTTTTTCTGACTAAGATCACAGTGAATGGATAAACCCAAATTTCTAGGTATCAATGCCTGTTTCTCACTTTGTTGATAGTTAAGGACCCTGCCAAATTCTAATCTTCAGTGTTCAAGGATCTTATAAACTACTTTTTTTTTTTTAACTAGAGTACTTATTTAAGAAAAACAATATGGATGCCAACTAAACATCTATCATCTAATAAATCACAGGAATTAAGCATTAAAAATGAGGCAAACTTTAGGATACTCAAGAATCAACTCTAGCGGTACTTAAGAATCAACAGGGGTGTGTACTGCAAATGATCATTTCCCATCCCAGTCCCTCACTCTGAATCAGAAGCAGAGGGAAGCCCCAGAATTTGAATTTTTAATAAGCATCTCCCTCTTCCAAGTAATTGTGTAGCAGACAGGCCTTGGATCGTGTTTTGAGAAACAGGTCACAGCTATGTTCCCTAAGCACTGTCCACAGTAAAAGCAAAAGATTTTGTTTCAAAGACCGCTAAGCTGAACAGCAGTCACACTGAGCATGTCCTAGATATCAGTTCCCTCGCCCCCAAGAATTGCAAAAAATATAACAATTAAACTGTATTTACTTTGTTGGTTGGACCATTATTTTCTTCAAGCTCCCAGAGACGATTATCCTAACTACTATTAAGGATTTTAGCTGTCACCCACAGTCTTGTTATACAGAGACATTTTCACACCTGGGATGCAATACGAGGGGCTTAATGGAATTTTTATGGCTGTGAAAATTAAAGTTCACTTGACTCAACAGAATAGTCAAATAAAACAAAGGAGAAAACCTACCCCAAAGGCACGGGTTGAAAGCAGAGGTTTTGACTTCCTGATGAGCTAGTTTTGCCCAGAAATTCAAACCATGGGATGCTACATAGCTCATATGTCTTTAGAGTGCCCAAATGTCAACTTATCACCGCAGCATCAGCCAACGCAGGCTTACTGTAACATTTGGAAGCACAAACCTGCTGTATAAAATGGCCTCTCCTGGGAGACAAAGGCTGTCGCCATGGCGGGGATCATTCCATCTTGGGGCCAGAAGGACCAGGCAGTCCCTTTAATCTTTAACGAGCCACTTTTACGTTCAGATATAGGAACTGGCACTGCATGAGGCTCAACCTGCTTCACAGCACTTTCCTGCAAAACAACCCCCAAGCTGTGTGAGGGCATGCTAACCCAGTCTGTCCCCGCTGGTACATTTACCAGAATCTGTTCTATATAATGCAATTATGGGCACTTTATTATCCAGTATGGTATAATACTTCAGAGCTCAGAAAAGGTATCCAATATCGAGAGTCTAGCAATTGCCTACCTCAGGCACAATGAAATACTAGGTTCCTGTATGTCAGTAATTGAAAAAGTAGCAAGCATGCAGGAAAAGGAAGAATCCAAAGCTGCCAGGACACAGCCTGAGGACCCGATGACAAGACGGGAAGAAAGGAAGTCAGCAACGTGACCAAACTGCTATCTTGGGCAGCTCATTTCAGAAACCTGGCAACGGAAATCTTGGAAGCATTTGATGGGTGTAATTTTCTACATAAAACTATTTCTTGTTTTTTCCTTGAGCTGCTGATACAAAAAAAGGGCAGAGAAAAGGCCCTTGTCATTCGAACTCCATCACCTGAACAAACTATAATAGCCTCGTAATGAAGTGACTAGTAGGCTCCTGTCCTATTACTTACCTTGCCCCAGAAACCATCTCTCTCAGAATAAAGATTCTATAATTCAACTCTGAAGACTTCCTGAATTCATAATTCTTCTTTACCATACATTGCTGGATTCTTCTCCTCCCCCCATACACACACACACACTCACGCTATCTCCCTCACACACATGCCCCTCCAGTAAATCAAACTTCCTTAACTTTCACCCTGGTTTCCACTAAAAATGCCACAGGATTAAGTTACCTTTGTTCACGTCCCCAAGTCTAGGGGGCCTTTGCTGACATGTGTTTCATCTGGAAGGGTGATTTCCAGCCAAGTAGATAAGATTACCTGTTTATTACCTACAGCCAGTCTTCGAACTGGCTTCTGTAGGCCATGGAAATAAAAGGATAAGACCGTACAGCTTGAACATCCCATCAATGTAATCAAAGTAATGGACGAGGAAGAGAAGACAGGAGAGATTTCAAAATAAAGACTGAACTGTACATTTCAGTAGCACTTAAGAAAACACTCCATCTGACTAAGCAGCTGATGAGTAGACAAATACCCAAAGGACTGTGCATTCTCTGAAGATTATTATGTTCACAGTTCTCACTGCCCCCAAGGTTCTGCGAGAGATCACATCATAAAATCAGCCCTGCATTATTTATAATAAAGTGGATAGAAACATCCTAACATCCAGAATTAAAGCTAATAAAACTATAAACTTATTTCAACCCAAATCCACGTAACAAAAAATAAAACTTATTTTCTTTAGATCTTCCAAAAGTACCTCTCATCCCTTTTATAATAGAACAAAGTTTACAGAAAGGAACCCAAAGCTGTCCTAGGCATTAAATGCTTAAAAAAAATTCACATGAAAAAAATGTCCATAATACATTACCCATTTGAAAGAAAGCACTGCAAACAGCAGGTGGGGAATACAGTAAATATTTAGATATATAATAAATATCACACACATATATATACATACATAACAGAGAAAGAGATATATAAAATACATATTGTTAACAAGTCTAGAAACATTTAATAGTAGTTACTTCTGGTGTGGACCATTTGACAAAAAATATAAAATAATCTGAACAAGCTTTTAGGGTCTTTCTGGGCTATAGAAATCAAGACAAATTTATAAAGGATTAACAAGAAAATTCAGTTTTGAAATCATATTATTTGTTCACTGGCAGCACTACACCGGAGCAGGGCTAGGCTAGCTACTGCTGCTGTGTAGTGTTCCTCTTGGCCCTTGCTCTCCAGGAAACCACAGCAGGGGAGTTAAGAAGTAAGTCAACAGACCACTGCAACACTGTATAGAGGCAGGTTCATAGAGAGAGCTAAAAATACACAACTCAAAAATCTTCTCTTTGTCAGGCAAATCAGTTTTACTAAGTAATCTGATGAAATTTAAAAACCAGCTATAGGCCGGGCACGGTGGCTCAAGCCTGTAATCCTAGCTCTCTGGGAGGCCGAGGTGGGTGGATCGTTTGAGCTCAGGAGTTCGAGACCAGCCTGAGCAAGAGCGAGACCCCATCTCTACTATAAAATAGAAAGAAATTAATTGGCCAACTAATATATATAGAAAAAAAAAAAAAATTAGCCGGGCATGGTGGCGCATGCTTGTAGTCCCAGCTACTTGGGAGGCTGAGGCAGCAGGATTGCTTGAGCCCAGGAGTTTGAGGTTGCTGTGAGCTAGGCTGACGCCACGGCACTCACTCTAGCCTGGGCAATAAAGTGAGACTCTGTCCCAAAAAATAAAAAATAAAAATAATAATAATAATAATATCCAGGCCAGGCGCGGTGGCTCATGCCTGTAATCCTAGCACTCTGGGGGGCCGAGGCGCGAGGATTGCTTGAGGTCAGGAGTTCAAAACCAGTCTGAGCAAGAGCAGAACCCCATCTCTACTATAAATAGAAAGAAATTAATTGGCCAACTAATATATATAGAAAAAATTAGCCGGGCATGGTGGCGCATGCCTGTAGTCCCAGCTACTAGGGAGGCTGACGCAGCAGGATTGCTTGAGCCCAGGAGTTTGAGGTTGCTGTAAGCTAGGCTGACGCCACGGCACTCACTCTAGCCTGGGCGACAAAGCGACACTGTGTCTCAAAATAAATAAATAAATAAATAAAAATAATAAGAAGAATATCCAGTATTGACGAATGTTAATAAATAGATGTTTTCTTATACCACTGGTAGTAACATAAATTAGTTCAACTTGGGAAGAAAGTAATTGGCAATAAATTTTCTTAAAATTTAATAATAGCACTTTGGGAGGCTAAGGTTGGAGGATTGCATGAGCCCAGGAGTTTGAGACAGCCTGGGCAACACAGCAAGACCCCCTCTCTCTACAAACAATCAAAATAAGCCAGGTATAGTGGCACACAGCTATAGTCCCAGCTACTTGGGAGGCTAGCCCAGGGTATTTTATATTTTTATATAAAAAAAATACCCCCCAAATTGAATAATAAATATCCCACTTGACCTTGCAATTCTATTTCTGGAATTTAAAAACCATGGATCACAGATTTAATTACAATGGAATGTCTTATGCTCTTTTGGGTAGATGCCTAATAATGCTATTGCTGGGTCAAATGGTATTTCTATTTTTAGCTGTTTGAGGTATCTCCAAATTCACAATTCACTATTGCAAGAACATGGAAACAACCCAAGTGCCCATCAATTCATGAGTGGATAACTAAAATTTGGTATATGTTCACAATGGAATATTACTCAATTCTAAGAAATGACAGCGAGCTAGCACCGCTTATACTATACTGGATTAAGCTTAAGCCCATTATCCAAAGTGAGGCGACATAAGATCAGGAAAATGGGCTCCACATGTACTAGCCATCAAATTGGTACTGACTGATTAAAACTATGGTGCTCAAATGGTGGTACTGTTCACCAGGGATTCAGGGTGGAGGAGTAGACCCATATCTGTGGGATGTGGTGAGCATTGTGGAAGGGAAGGGCATACCTCTAACCTTTCCTAGGAGAGGCAAAGATATAAAATGTAGCCAAAATGTCAAAAAAAACCAAAACCCATTTACTGGGCGTTGGGCGGGTGGGAGGGGGGATGGGGGATGGTGTATACTTACATAATGAGTGTGATGTGCACCACCTAGAGGATGGACTCGCTAGAAGCTCTGACTGGGGTGGAGGGGTGGCAAGGGCAATACATGTAACCTTAACAATATTTGTACCCCCATAATATGATGAAATAAAAAAAAGATTTAATTACAAATAGATTCACACATTATATTAGAAAGTAAAACATGTCCAACAATAGAGATGAATAAATTAAACTATGTCAATGAAATGTGTAGAACAGCATTCCATGACAAGGATAATATACACATTATATTGTTTTTTTGTTTGTTTCGTTTTGAGACAGTCTCACTCTGTTGCCCAGGCTAGAGTGCTGTGGCATCAGCCTAGCTCACAGCAACCTCAAACTCCTGGGCTCAACTGATCCTTCTGCCTCAGCCTCCCGAGTAGCTGGAACTACAGGCATGCCATGCGCCACCATGCCCAGCTAATTTTTTCTACATATTTTTGGTTGGCCAATTAATTTCTTTCTATTTTTAGTAGAGATAGGGTCTCACTCTTGCTCAGGCTGGTTTTGAACTCCTGACTTTGAGTGATCCTCCTGCCTCAGCCTCCCAGAGTGCTAGGATACAGGCGTGAGCCATTGTGCCCAGCCTACATTATATTGTTAAGTAAAAAAGTATTATCAGAAATATTACCATACTATGAATTTTATTAAAAAGTAATAGAGTGTGGATAACTTTTAATTACCTTTTACATCTTCTATAATAAACATTTATTTTGATGAATATAAAACTTTTTAATTTAAAAATTCACATTTAAAGAGGAAGGACGGCAGCTAAAACAAATCACCAATATGAGGAGTTAAAAGGTCTAAGTGAAGAAAAAAGGAAAGGGACCTAGGAAGAGTTGATAGTGAAGGACTCACTGGAAGTAAAACAGTATTTAATAAGAGAATGCAGACAGAAAAGATTCCAGATACTAAATAAGAGAAAAGGGTAGGCTTTGAAACTCCTGATTGGGGGCAATAAGGTAGAACAAGGCTCATTCATGGAAAGGGGAACAGTCTCCATTTCAGATCAAATAAGGTATATGTCGCTTTTAAAATCCAAATGTCCCTCTCTTTGTTAAGGGAGAGGGCTCATACAAGTTGCCTTTTATCTTAGAAAGGGTATCTCAACGTGCTCCAAACCACTGAAGCCCCAGAAAGTTCACCAAGATGGTAGGGCCCTAAATTTTTGTGAAACTTACTGCTCATCCTCTGGCAAGCATGCACCTTAGCAAACTGTCAAGGGGAGTTGTTACTTCTTGCTCACCTAACCAGTCAGCATAGTACAAATATAAGGGATGAGCAAAATGTGTGAAAGGGAGAAGCTACCCTTGCATAACCTGAGACGCAGGTCCTTGCATAACTTGATATAAGTCTTTATACAGTCCTGAGGTAAGGTAGAGAAGGTGTATTGCAGACCTTGCCAGCCAAAAGCAAACTGATTCCGGTGGTCTCTACTAATAGGTATACAGAAAAGAAACACATGCCAGATCAGTATCTGCGTATCGAAGCCAGGGGTCCCATTAACACAACTACATCTGGAGCAACAACTGCAGTTGAAATCACCACCTGATTCAGTTTATGACGGTCCACTGTCATTCTCCGAGATCAATCTGTCTTCTCCAAAGGCAAGCAGGCAAGTTGAACGGGGATGTGGCAAGAATCACCGCTCCTGCATCTTTCAAATCCTTGATGATGGCTCTGCAATTCTGCCAGGAAACCGTTTCCTATTTTGGTAGGTAGACACCATTCTAGTGGCTTCCATTTGACCTTCTCTCGTTTCCATGGCTCAGGGAAACAATGCGGGAGCTCTGTTAGTTGTTGAGTTTGTCTATTTCAAATCACGCATTCCAGAAATGTGACAATAACCACAGTGTGGGTTCAGGGTCCACTGTGAGATGGATGTAAGCCAAAGGTCTGTTAATTAATGGAAAGCGGTGGTATTTTGGGTCTCCTGGAACAGCAGTCCCCAACCTTTCTGGCACCATGTATGGTGAGCGGCTGTAAATAGAGATGAAGTTTCGCTTGCTCACCTGCCAATCACCTGCTGTTGTGTGGCCCGGTTCCAGTGCTGGTCCGTGGACCAGGGAGTGGGGACCGCAGTCCTAGAATTCATGTAGATTGAGAGCCAGTGTCTACCAGTCCCTAAAGAGTCTAATTATTGGCCGGGTACGGTGGCTCATGCCTGTAATCCTAGCACTCTGGGAGGCTGAAGGAGGTGGATCGCTCAAGGTCAGGAGTTCAAAACCAGCCTGAGCAAGTGTAAGACCCCGTCTCTACTAAAAATAGAAAGAAATTAATTGGCCAACTAAAAATATATAGAAAAACTTAGCTGGGCATGATGGTGCATGCCTGTAGTCCCAGCTACTTGGGAGGATGAAGCAGAAGGATTGCTTGAGCCCAGAAGTTTGAGGTTGCTGTGAGCTAGGCTGATACCACGGCACTCACTCTAGCCTGGGCAACAAAGTGAGACTCTGTCTCAAAAAAAAAAAAAAAAAAAAAAAAGAGTCTAATTATTTACCCCTCCACAATGCACAGGTGCCTTGGTAAATGACTGCAGGTCCTTTGGGTAAAGGCTAAAAAGAGATTCATAGAAGAATTTTAGCTGTGTGGCAGAATCTTTTCTCAAGAGGACTTGGCTTTTCCTTCATCCAAAGGTATTGGGGTGTGTGAATTGGCTTAGGTCTGGGGACTGGTTGAGAGGCTATAACTCTTTATTGAGGTCATCTAAGTTACGCAACTGTTCACCAAACTTAGAGCTTTTTTGTTAATACAA
Source organism: Mirza zaza (assembly GCA_008750895.1). Lineage (NCBI taxonomy): Eukaryota > Metazoa > Chordata > Mammalia > Primates > Cheirogaleidae > Mirza > Mirza zaza. Next base: position 40,166 of record VSMD01014179.1, read on the forward strand.
ATCAAGGAGAACTTAATAGGCTGCCCATCTTACTTCAGTTCTAGGGATACCACGATCAATAAGCCAATATCAGAGATCTCTGCAGTTCAGACTATTCTGATTACTGCACTGGCTTTGCTGACCATTATAGTAACCTGTCTTTAGCAATTAATACCATTACCTGCCTCTGCCACCTAGAATTCTATCATTCCCAATGAATTCTGGGAGCCTAACTTGATGGCACCAGTTCTCCTGTCATTACTGATTTAAAGCAAATAGCCACAGAGCTCTTCAAAGGTGATAAGGCTCCCCTCATGAATATATTTCTCATAGCTTTGATCTGAACCCATATGTGTGATCAAGACTTATTTGATAAATCCACTCTAGCATCCCAATTTTCCTAAGCTTTTGAATGCACGTATTTATAATATACAAATAAAATTCTGGCATCTATTAATATTTCAATTTCACTTAGTTTAGGCCACCTTCTGGTCTAGCTTTCAGCCAATAAACTGAATACACTGTTAAGAGTCACTCCTTAGCCCTCTGACCTAACACCTTTTATCTGGAATCTGCTTAGTGAGTCTGTATCAATAACTTCAGCCCGATCCAACGTTATATTCCTTCTAGCCTGAACCTAGACCCTGATGATCTATTCCCACACCATTCCCCAGGTAACTGCAGGCAAAATCATGCTATTCATTTAGTGTATATCACATCTCATGGGTCACACTTAGTACCTCATCCTCTGGGGCTATTGGAATTTGAGTCTGGTTATAGGTACAGAAGTGATAAGAGGTGGTGAAGGAGGTCCTGAGGAAGATTAGTAGAGTCCCTTGCATGGCAACTAGCCTAAGGGAAGCCACTACAGATGCTTTAGGAGACTAACCTCCCTCATACAGGGTCAGAAGCACCAGCAAAGGTGGCTCAGTAAAATTATAATTGAGGAGTTCAAGGTACCCGGTTTCACTGGAATCTGCTCCTATTCCCCATCTCAACTTTCAATTTTCCATTTTTTCCCCAATATTGTAACTTTAATACAAGAGACTCTACATGGCTAGAAGTTCAATTTGCATTGTAATTCAGCCACCTTTAAGATTAAACTTTGGGTTTGGTTTCCAGAAATCTCTGCCTTTGTCTACAAGAGATAAGGATTTCTTTTAAGGCAATCACAGATACTTTCACTCCCTTATCTGGATTCTGAGCTCAGAATTTAAAGCCTTTTCCTTCCCTAAGTCCCCCAGTATACTTTGAAGGTACCAGCCTATCACATTATTCTTTTCACTAAAATGTTCTGTGATAATAAAGCTTTGGTCTCCCAAAGCCTTACCCTCTGATTTCCAGTGTCTACAAGCAGTAATTAAAGTAACTGTTTTGCCACTGCAAGCCGTGGACCACCAGTGTCCTCTTTACCACTAGAAACAGGGTCATTACTGCCATTAGATCTAATGAGACCAGAGAACCAATTCTGGAAAACCCAAAACTAATTCAGGAACCCATTCTTTAAGGTGTTACTTCACAGAAGCTGCTTATGGTACAAAATCCTGTATCAGCATTTGAAGAGAGAACATTAGAAATGATATAGAATATGACAATATAGAGATCTGGCTGTATATAACTGTGAACATAGTTAAACAATTTAAATGCAGCTGTTGAGTCTGCATCTGGGTGCTGGGTCTGGCCCACGGTTTGGAGAAGCCAAAACAAAAGAGGAGCTAAGGAGGCCAGCTGCTCTCCATGCCAATGCCTATGAGCTACTTTAGTACCTGATGTCCCCACCTCGAACTTCTGAGTATAACAAGAATATGGCTGCAATTTCACTTCTACCTTTTTTTTTTTGAGACAGAGTCTCGCTTTGTTGCCCAGGCTAGAGTGAATGCGTCAGCCTAGCTCACAGCAAACTCATACTCCTGGGCTCAAGTGATCCTCTTGCCTCAGCCTCCCGAGTAGCTGGGACTACAGACATGCGCAACCATGCCTGGCTAATTTTTTCTGTATATATTAGTTAGCCAATTAATTTCTTTCTATTTATAGTAGAGATGAGGTCTCGCTCTTGCTCAGGCTGGTTTCGAACTCCTGAGCTTGAGCAATCCGCCCGTCTCGGCCTCCCAGAGTGCTCGGATTACAGGCGTGAGCCACCACCCCCGGCCCTCACTTCTATTTTTCAAAGATAAAATGCTTCATGGCCCATGCTAAGCAAGAAATATGAAAATAAAAGAGATTCTGGGGAACTTAGCTCAGGCTTAGCTAGTTTGACACAACACAAATACAGCACATCTTTATCTTAAAAACCAAAACAAAACACTTTCTTGGAGCTGTCTTGAGGTTTAACTTCTAATCCTTCTATCATTGCTTATTTCTGTCATTATATTTTCCATTTCCAAGGGGTCTTTCATTCTCCTCAAGTAGCTTTCTAGTCTTGCATAATGGTTGCAATATATTCCATTTCTTTTTTACAGTTTCCTTCTGCTTCATGCCTTGTTTTTCCTTCATATTTCCCCTTTTATTTTTTATATAAAAGGCTTTCCCCAAATACCTGGTGATCCTTGCCAATTTGTTTATATTTAAAAATAAGGCACCAAACTATTGATATTTGAGGCCTCCTCTCTTAAGCTAGTTATTTTTCTCAGAAAAAAATGCCTCTAGTGAATAATTTGAATCAATTTCAGCTCAAATGCTACTGAATACCCTAACTGCTATTTTCTCCTTTCTTCTTTATTCTTGTGAATGTATGTTGTTTTAAGTCTTTTCCCATCATTTAAGGGCAATTTGGAAGGAAGGAAAGATAAGCCAATAAGGTGCAATTTAACATATTTCATAGAAGTCCCTAAAGATAGTTGATAAAGAGTCAACTTTTGGCCGGGCGCGGTGGCTCACGCCTGTAATCCTAGCACTCTGGGAGGCCGAGGCGGGCGGATTGCTTGAGGTCAGGAGTTCGAAACCAGCCTGAGCAAGAGCGAGACCCCGTCTCTACTATAAATAGAAATAAATTAATTGGTCAACTAATATACATAGAAAAAATTAGCCAGGCATGGTGGCACATGTCTGTAGTCCCAGCTACTTGGGAGGCTGAGGCAGCAGGATTGCTTAAGCCTAGGACTTTGAGGTTGCTGTGAGCTAGGCTGATGCCATGGCACTCACTCTAGCCTGGGCAACAAAGCCAGACTCTGTCTCAAAAAAAAAAAAGAGTCAACTTTTAAATCTTGGGAAAATTTAAAGACCCAACTAAAATTTAGACTTAATTTTTAGGTCATTTATGAATAACAAGGCAGTTCATGAAGTGTGAACAAAAACAGAATGTAAAAAATACATCTTAAATATAAGGAATTGCTTCTTTAGATGTAAAGTAATAACATGCTCTAAATTCTACTGAATCTGTATGATATTTATAAAAAGTGTTAGATGATAATAAATCTGTTTAAACCTCTAATAAGTCAGCTGCAATCGATAACAATGAACACTTCAGAAAATTATAGTCCCCTCTAGCCTGGTAGAAGAGAATAGAGGTATAGAATGGCTACTACTTGTGCCCCTGAAGGAAATGAAGATTAAAGCTGGGCCTTTCATGTCAATAGCCCTTTTTTTTTTTTTTTTTTTTTTTTTGAGACAGAGTCTCACTTTATTGCCCAGGCTAGAGTGAGTGCCGTGGCATCAGCCTAGCTCACAGCAACCTCAAACTCCTGGGCTCAAGCAATCCTGCTGCCTCAGCCTCCCAAGTAGCTGGGACTACAGGCATGTGCCACCATGCCCGGCTAATTTTTTTTTCTATATATATTAGTTGGCCAATTAATTTCTTTCTATTTATAGTAGAGATGGGGTCTCGCTCTTGCTCAGGCTGGTCTTGAACTCCTGAGCTCAAAGGATCCGCCCACCTCGGCCTCCCAGAGAGCTAGGATTACAGGCTTGAGCC